>JAQZBX010067335.1:0-15955 GCA_029593785.1 Cabassous unicinctus
TGGGGCCTGACGGTGCACCCGTGCACAGGGGCCTGGTGGCCCACATCTCTTCTATATTTTTTCTTTATTTTTACCAGAAGGTCCCGGGGATCAAACCTAGGTCCCTGCCCCCAACCTGCTTTTTTACTATAGTCATTCCTAGAAGCTATTTGACAAAATTTTCTAGACAAATTGATCTCAGGCAGAATTCAATATTTATCAACTTGTTAGCAAGGTAACTAAAGAGGTTTCTGGTCCAGAAAGTGTATGAAAATGGAGGAGTTATAGAATAGGCAAACAATGTTCATGTAAGCATCTAGTTTTGAAAAAGCATGAAAGTTTGCAGTTTCACTTCAGAAGTAAAGAAGCACCAAGTTTGTGTTGGTTGTTAGGGAGCAAGTCTGTGGCAGGACAGGTATGCAAACTCTCAGGCAGAAAGAAAACAACACTTCTAAGCAAGTGATAAGGCTGCAGTGAGGCCAGTAATGGGAATCGCAAGACTTCACCCCGCAAGTTAGGTTCAGGTCAATAAGGAAGAAGCACAAATGGCATCAAGCTCACTGGGGGGCAAGTCACCAGAGAGCAACGTCTGATTTTTGAACTACCCATAGCCAGTGGTATTTTACCAAGTGCAGACAAACATGCAGAACACAGTCTGCCCCTTTTTCAGTCTTGGGACAAGTTTTTTCTCCCTTTGACAAAGGGAGAAAATCTCATTTGAGAACGACAAATATGGCATGAGGATGCACAATGTTATGCTTCCACACAATGAACTTTAAGCCACATATAGGTTGTTCTGCTAAGTTTCCAAACTGGGGCCAGAGTGATCTTTTCAAAACATGAAAAGATCATGTTTTGACTCATACCAGACTCTGCTTGAAACGCTTCAGTGGCCTCCATTGATTTTAGGATGGGAAGGGAAATCCTGCTGTGCTCCATCCCTGCATCTTGCCCTGCCGCCCACTCTCTCCAGAGCCGGTCCTTCAGTTCCTGGAACATGCCTTGCTGTTTCAGCCTGTGCTTTCTGTTGTCTCTGCTTGGACCAGTCCCTTCCACAACCTCTTGGTCTAGGTGCCCCTATACACGTGGGCTCATTTCCTTCACAGCACTTTCTCTGTCTTCCCTATTACACCTAATAGGTGTAAGTTCTAAGATTGAGTTGTTCCTGCTCATGGTTATATTCCTAGCCCCTGCCCCCTAACACCTACCACATAGTACCTGGTACACAATTGGATACTCTCTCTCTCTCTCTCTCTCCCTGGGGTTTGAACCTGGGACCTTGTACATGGGAGGCAGGTGCTCAACCAGTGAAGCGCTATACCCACTCTTCCTTCAATATATTTTTGTTTAATGAATTAATGAAGTTGGTTTCCAATTCATCCTCAAGGAATTGATAAAAACCCTACCTGGGGATGGCTAAGAGCATGGTGTTTGCTCTGCTGGTATTTCCATTGTTCTTGAGTTTTCCATGTTCTGCTTATTGTCTTCTTTCTGTCTCTCCTTATTCTTGTCCCATGTCAGTCTACACTGGGCTTTCACTGGTGTCAGGACCCTTTGCTTATGCACTTGCTCAAAGGTTGTTTTCCCAGAGTCTCTATCAACTGTTTTCTTAAAGAAACACCAACATGTTCTGCAAAATGCCTGGTGCTGATCTACTAATCTGGGAATGGCTTCTTGTTCTCCAGGGTGTGGTGATTCTCCCTGTACTGCTGCTCTGCTTTGAGCCCTCTGCTCCATTATGCTATGTTCTATCCTCTTCTATTTACTGCAGTGCTGTTCTAGGCTGTTCCTTACCTGCCTTTTGTGACACTTCTTGAATAACACTGTTAAACCTCTCCTGGGCTGTAGTCACCCCCAGGGTTGTTTCTGTTGATCTTATACCCACTCTCAGGTGGCTTAGTCTTGGTGAGTATAATCATTCTTTTGGAAGTGCATAGGAAACAGACACAGAGGACTTAGTGAATTTTACCTAAGCACACACAGCTAGTTAGTGAAAAATAACTGGAATTAGAATCCCAAACTCCTGACCTCATATCTAACTGTTCCTTCCGTTCTCTCCCTGAATTGGCTCTCCTTTGTAAACAAATGGAGAAAATTTTGCCCTCTCTCTGCCTATCAAAATGTGTGGAATCATAGCAAATTACAGGTCTTATCAGTATCACCTCATTTGGTTCTTGGACTGCAGAAACTGGAAGAAGCAATTAATAGCAGAAAGCTCTACTTTTTTTAACTTTCCCCTTCAGAGGTTATGAGCAAAGCGAACAAGGAATCCAGATCATCCCAAAAGCTCTAATTAAAGAGAATCTGACTGCATATCTAGGTGTTAAAATTGTTACCAATCAACCAAAGGTTTCCCTGCAGTGTCCACTTTGTAAAAAGTGACTGGCTGAGTCATCCATTTCAAGCATTGATATGTTCATGCCTTTAGTTTTTATTAGAATAAAGGAGGGGACAAAAACCAGTTCTCTCAACTGAGAGAAGCTGCTTCTCACATATCTTATTATTAATGGCTTGTTTATGGAAATCCAAAAGAGTCTATAAAAGGTGAAGTATAGATAAAATTTAAGGGAGATGAATTTTAGGGTTTTATGAGATTAAAAAAAAAAGTGTAGAGGAAGTTTCCATCTCATCTAGTGGATCTGACAGTTGCTTGAGTTCTTCCTTTGATCATGATCTTGCACCAGCAGAGATTATTAACCCAAAATTAGTCAGGTTGTGTAATGAAGAGGAAGACTAACCATGTGCCAAGGGAACCTGTCCTACCAAAACTCCTGCTTCTCCTCTAAGGTTTAAAGACATTTTGTGTTTTCCTGATCAAGCTTCTTTGGTCACATAAATCTCAAGCCTTCCTGCCGTTGACACCTGCTTCCTTAGTCCACATTTACACCAATCCACAGGCAATGCTTCAAGATTTAGAATGGTCTTTTCCTTTCTAATGAGGATACAATTAGAAAGAGACCTGCAACAGTAACAGTTTTAGAATTAACAATTTCTTTTTGTCTTTAAAGCCCAAGTTAATTACCCCTTCAAAGTAGATTTCAAAACTAAGTGTACCAAAATGACAATTTTAGTTAAAATTCTGGTACTCAGAGGGAGCAGCCTTGTACATCACAAGGCACTGCCTCCCTTAGGCTTGTTTTAAAATCTATCTATCTATCTATCTATCTATCTATCTATCTATCTATCCATCCATCCATCCATCCATCTATCTGTCACCTACCTATCTATAAAGATTTTATTAGTAGAGGCAGATTGTAAAGCAGCTTAGCTCCTTGCCCCTTTCTTCTGTGGCTCTCGTACTGGATATCTTGTTTGTCCCTCTAAATCTATTCTCTACTCTTCCATTTGAGACTGGGGAGGCTGGCCCATGTGGACACCATCCACAGACTCTCAAACCTTTTGGCTTCTGGTTGGGTTTGGCCAATGGAAATCACCAGCAGGATGGGGGGAAGCAGAGTGAAGCTGAGGTACTTATTACCACTTTTCCTCCCTGCCAGTTCACAGTGGGATGGCTGCATCCACTTCAAAGAGTGGCCCTTTCCTTACAGCTGTTCTCTCTGGGTACCAGAACCTCCCTTCTCAGAGGCCTTTCAGGCCTTGAGGTGGTAACCAAAAGGACCACACTGACCAGTGTTGGTTTCATAAGCCCTCCACCTTTGTAAGTAGACTTTTTATTAAGCACTCAAAGGGTCTAGCTGGCACAGGCCCTCTCTTTCCTGCTGGGACTCCAACTGATACCACTTCCTTGTGTTTCTCCCTCATTCCTCCCCCCTCCTCTTACATTTATTTGTCTCTTTCTTCTCCTTCAATTTCCTCTTTCTGATTACCATTTTTATTATCCCTTTCTCTTAATTATCTCTTTTTATTTTCTCTGTAATTTACAACTATGCTCTTCATTACAGTAATACTGCCTTTATTCACCTTATTTAAGGGTGGAGATGAGTTTCAATTAATGAAACACTTAAGTTTGAAACATGTAAAAGCAAGTTATTATTTTCTGCTGGGAGTATTAAAATGATACAATCACTTTGGAAAAACAGGTCAGCGGTGTCTTAAAAAGTTAAACTTACACTAACCATATGATCTAGCCATTCTGCTTCCTATTCACCCAGGAAAATTGAAAACGTGCAAAAACTTTTATACAGATGTTCATAGCAACTTTATTTAAAATAGCCAAAAAGTGGAACCAACCCAAATATCCACCAATCCGGGAGTGTTCAAACAAATTGTGGTCTATCTACATACTGGAATACTGCTTAGCAATAAAGAGGAATGAGCTATTGACACACACAACATCATGGATGAATCTCAAAGTAACTAGGCTGAGTGAAAGGAGCCAGACAAATACAAATAGAGGCTGTAATAATTCCGTTTACATGAAACCAACTAATCTATAGTGACAGAAAACAGATCAGTGGTTGCCTGGAAGTGGGGTGGGTTCAGGGAGGGCCAGGAGTAGGGGCTTACAGAAGTGCATGAGGAAACTTTGGGAGGTGATAAATATGTTCTCTATCTTGATTATGATGATGGATTCATGGGTGTACACATATATCAAAATTTATAAGACTGTGCTCTTTAAATATGTGCAGTGTATTGTGTCAATTAGACCTTAATAAACCTGTTAAAAATTAACAGTGATGGTATTAAAGATGGTGTATTAGTTTCCTGCTATCACTATAACAAATTATCATAACTTTGGTGGCTTAAAACAACACAAATTTATTCTCTTAAATTTCTGGAGGTCAGATGCCTGACATGGATTTCACTATGCTAAAGTCAAGGTGTCAGTAAGGATGGCTCTTTTTGGGGGCTCTGAAAGGAAGAACCCATTTTCTTGCCCTTTGCAACTTTTAGTTGATCGCCTATATTCCTTGTCTTGTGGCCCCTTCCTCCATCTTCAGAATGCTTCACTCCAGTTTCTGCTTCTGTCATCACATCTTCAACTTCCGTAGTCAAATCTCCCTCTGCCTTCCTCTTATAAGGATACTTGTGATTACATTTAGAGCCCACCCAGATAATCCAGGATAATTTCCCCATCTCAAGATCCTTGACTTAATCACACCTGCAAGGTCTTTGTGCCATATGAGGGTACATTTCACAGCTCTGGGGATGAGGATGTAGATATCTGTGGGGGCCATTGTTCAACCCCCAGAGTGTATATTGTGCACTTTGCAAAAATGCATTTTGCTTAGTATCTGGGAATGGTTTGTCTGTTTCTGCTTTGCACTGAGGTATTTATATAAGGCTATTGATGACAAGGGAACAACTTCCAGGCTGGCTCCTACCTGACAAAGCTCACTGTGCAGAAAGCATAGACTCTGACTTCTTATGTGGAATTATTAGTTACCCCCAGTGTAGCAGTCTAAACCTTTTGAGCCCATTCTCACACGGGCCATGCTTTTTCTTGAAGAAAGAGCTTGGGTGGCTGGGGGAAGGGTGACCATTTAAAAATGTTACTTTTTTTCCCTCGAAGCCAATCCCCATTTTACAGGCCCCAGTCTGCCCCTTTGCTAACTCATCTCATGTCCCTTTATTTATTTATTTATTTTTTAGAGATTTATATATTTTATTTATCCCCCCCTTGCCGCTTGTGCTGCTGTGTCCATTCCCTGTGTGTCTTCTCTGTGTCTGCTTATCTCCCCCTTGCTGTGAGGTCTTGCCGCATCAGCCCACGGCGCCGCGGGAGCCGGGAAGCGAACCGGGTGCTCTATCCATTGCGCCACACCCGCTTCCTGCCGTGAGGTTGCTGCATCAGCCCACCGCACCGCTCAGGCCGGCGTGCCCTCACAAGGAGGCCTCCGGAAGCGAACCCGGGCCTCCCATATGGTAAACGGGGGCTCTATCCACTGAGCCACACCCGCTTCCCTCATGTCCCTTTAAAACACTGTCTTTGCCAGTCTGATCAGTGAGGTACTGGGAAAATCTTCACCACCTGATTGCTCTGTAGAAAGCAAATATCAGGGTCCATACATAGATTTACTTCTAGGAAAGCTGAACTGGGACTCTGAATCCTGAAGGGTAGACCCGTGGGCTTTGCTGACCTGAGACCCTGGCCTTGGTGAGCTTTGCCCAGAGGAGAGGGGAGCCCGGGGATAGGGTGTATTATGTTGGGGAATAGGGTCAGAAAGAGACTTTGTCCCTCAAGAAGTGCCGCAGGGGCAGCAGGTGGAGTCAGGTGCTCTTGCTGCCCACAACCTCTGGGGTGACTGCTATAGCAGGAGTGTGCCCTTGTGTCTGAACTTGGACTCACCCCTGCAGTAAAGCCCAGTTTGTGGAAGCAGCTCTGCTCAATCTAAAAATGTCTCCAGACTGGGAGTTCTCCAGTGTATGATCTCCTCCAAAAGGGAGATAGTCACAAACAAACGACAGATGCAAGACCTGAATCTGGATTGGGGGTATTGTGTGGTTGAGCCTCGCATGCCTCTAGCAATGTCCCACAGGGTGGGCCTTTGTGAAATGAGGGGGATAGACCACACAAAGTGCTTTCCCACAGGCAGGGAAGAAGGCTCCATTTGCTCCCACTTGCTGCTCTGACAGGCCGGGTTTCCTCCATGTTGTGTAGAGTCTAGGGATACCAGGGTTTCTGACTCTCGTCTCTCCTCTGCAAAAGGTCAGACATGGGAGACGTGGGAACTTGGAAAGAGGGGAGCGAGTTATGCCATTATGGATACAGCTGAAGTTCCTGACCTTGCCTGAAGGGGCCAGCAAAGGCCTAGGAAGGGTGGAGACAACTTGACTCTCAGGAGGGAAAAAGTTCCTACTAGCCCCTCAGGCCCCAGAAGACAGGTCCTTACCCAGCTGCCATGCGATTTCTCTACCTGGACACTGACAATAGTCTACAGGGGCCCCCTCCTGCCTGGAGTTACTGGGGTGGGCCTTGGGTGTTGGAGAATGGGGATCTACATGGGAAAAAGAAAGACAGCAGGTTTAAGCGTCCGTGTGTGTGTGTGTGTGTGTGTGTGTGTGTGTGGGGCACAAATGTGTAGAACCCCCCAGACCTGCCCCTTGGACATTTTCCCTGGGCTGCCAGGGCCCCAACCAGAGCTTGTAATCAAACTATCAAAGCTAATATGATGATTTCCGCATTAAATGAAATTGTGGCTGAAGGATGGGGATGCAGGAAACAGACTAATGGTTCTAATGTTTTTTTCCCAACCTTTCATTTCTAAATAAAGTGAAGTCATCTGACTCTTTGTTTATATGCTGGGAAAATGATGACTCCTCTAAGAAGCTCTTAGCAATAATCATTTTGTTCCTTGTTCCCTTGTGTTTGGTTGGGTGGGGTCAGGCAGGAGAAACCATGGCAGAAATGGATAGAAAGTTACAATCTACACCTTAGATGAGCATCTGGCTTTCTACCCAATTTTACTGGTTGCCACATTTTAAAAATAAAACTTTATTGAAGTACATGAAAATACATAAACAATAAGTGTACAGTAAAAGCTGTGAACTTACAAAACAACATGCGTATCATCATACAGGGCTCCCATACATCACCCCACCACCAAACCTTGCACTGTTGTGAAACATTTGTTACAAACTATGAAAGAGCATCATCAGAATATTACTACTAACTATAGCCCATATCTTACATTTGGTGTATTTTCCCCCAACCCACCTGATTATTAACACCCTGTATTAATACATTTGCTATAGTTCAAGAGAAAACATTCTTGTATTTGTCCTGTTGACCACAGTCCATCTTTCACCACTGGGTTCCCTGTGTTATTCAGCCCCACGCTTTGTACAATCCATTCAAAGTGTACACTCAGTTGCTCTCATTTTCAACACAGAGTTGTGCTGTCATCACGTTGGTCAACTTTAGAATGTTTTCATTACTCCAAAAGGTTGCCAAATTTTAAACATTCAATAATATTTCTATATTTTAATTACAAAAGTATTAAAAGAATAACTTCTTATTATAAAAACTATAGGAAAAACAAAAACTTCCTTTTACTTTACTCCTCCAATTTACTCTCTTCCTCACAAGTATCTATCATTGTTGGATTGGGTTGTGCCCTTCTCTCTATAAGTGGTAGTTTCAAAATATGTCCACAATTATGTGATGCTACTTCCTTCAGAAGGTGGAGCCCAATTCCCCTTACCTTAAGTGTGGGGTGTACTTAGTGACTCACTTTATTTATTTATTTATTCATTTTTTTACAGAGAAAATTAGAAAACTTTATTGAAAGACATTTAAAGGGCCTAAATAAATGGATATTCACAGACTGGAAGACTCAATATTGTAAAGATGACATGGCTTCCCAATATTCTATACACCAATCAAAGTCTCAACAGGATGTTTTTGTTTGTTTAATGTAGAACTTGTCAAACTAATTCTAGAAATTGCATGAAAGAGCAAATGATGAAGATTCAAGATACTCTTGAGGAAGAGAAATTGGATGGTGATGTTGGGGGTGGAAGTGGGATTTACCCTCTGAGATATAAAGACTTTTTTCTAAAGTTGTACCAATCAGGAGAGTTTAATACTGGCACAATGTTAGTCAGAGTGATCAGGGCATCAGAACAGAGTGCACCACACCCCACCCCACCCACCTCCAGCAGAAACTGGTGTATGAGCCAGTACTGCACATCAGGGGCACAAGGAGGAGCTTTTCAGTAAATGGCTTGGAGACAACCACTTTCCATATGGAAACAATGTTAAATAGGATTTCTACCTCACAATTTTCACAAAAATCTGATGAGGGCAGACTAAGGACAAATGTGAAAAGCAAAACTATAAAGCTTTTTCCAAGGCAGTACTGGAGACTATCCTTATGACTTCTGGTAGGAAATGATTCCATCCCCCCTCCTCCAAGTCAACTTGTATCCAGTTCTCTTGGAGACTTTTCAAAAACAGTTATGTTACTTCCAGCAGGGCACAGGCAACAATCAGTAACAATTTACAACTTCAATTCCCCTCCCAAAAAAGTCACTGTAAGATTTAACAGAGTGTTCTTTTGTTGCTCTGAAAACT
This sequence comes from Cabassous unicinctus, assembly GCA_029593785.1. Classification (NCBI taxonomy): domain Eukaryota; kingdom Metazoa; phylum Chordata; class Mammalia; order Cingulata; family Chlamyphoridae; genus Cabassous; species Cabassous unicinctus. Next base: position 8,957 of record JAQZBX010067335.1, read on the forward strand.
TTTGAGCTGGAGTAGACATTTCACATGATGCATGTAGTTTAAGAGCTCTTCAGGGCCAACTCTGACATGGAGGAAATGAACTAAAAAGCAGGATTCTCAATGCGGCAATCAGCAAACTAAAAACAGGAATCTTGGCTCTTCTGAATGACACCATCTTTATGTCATCACCAGAAAGTCTGTACTGCCTGAGTATTGTGACCTAACACAGTTGATTTGAGGGGTGCCAGGGCCACATCAACACTCCTGTTTCAAGCCTCTGCTGATGGCGTCAGGGAAGAAGAGGACATGGAGTTTTGCTTTCCCACATGACAAGGCTTCTGTGCCAAAATGTCAGGAAATTCCTCCTGGAAGCCAAGAACAGTCTTCAAAATCCAGGATGGAAAATCCAATTTTCCCAATTTCAGTCCATCTTCTGAGACACATTCTATTAGTGGTATTTGACCTTTCTACAAAAGACAACAATGAAGCATTCTGTGTGCTAACAACATAATCACCACCATGACAAAAAGGTAAACCAGATGTCTACATTTTTATAAAACTTGATTAAAAAAAAATTTCAAACAGTAGAATCACTGGAAGTGCAAAGCTATCAAAATGTGCTCTTCACTTGGCATCTCCAGGGCCTTCCGCTTTCTGTGTCTGCACTGTGGAGGCCTCTCTGGTTTTTGCAGGATTGTTCCCATCCTTGCCAGCATCTGCTTTTCCCTTTCTCCCTCTGGGCAGCTTCTCTCCCTTCTTGGCTGGGGCCTTCTTAGGCCTGGGCTCTGGTTTTGGAGGGGCAGGCTTAGCAGACAACCGTGCTGATCTCCTCTGTGGCTCATCCTTCCCCTTCGCTTTGTCAACTTTAGCATCTCCTTTGCCTTTCTCATGGGCATGGTGGCAACAGTGCTTGACAGGTAGCTTTGCTAGTCTGGGGGGTGTGTCTGTCTCCCTCACACTTTAAAAGGCTGAACAGGAGACCAGCTGACTCTCCAGAGACCCCGAGGGCTGCAAGGCTCCAGTTGCACCCTGGTTACATGGGTGCCCTTGGCCTGGGCAGAGGCAGGCATGGACTGAGGGACGGCAGAGAGGCCAGGGACCAGTGACTCCCTTTTAAAGACTAGAATATGGCAGAAGTGATGGTGCATGATGTCTGACATTAGGACATAAATATCATTGAGACTTTCTCCTCTTTCTAGCTTTCTTGGGTCACCTGCCCTAGGGGAAGTGGCTGCCATGTTGTGAGGATGCTGAAGTAGCCCTAAAGAGAGGTCCATGTGGTAAAGAACTGAGGCCTCCTGCCAACAGCCATATGAACGAGTCATAAAGAAATTATGGTAATAGATTCTGCCACCTATAAGAGCACAGGCTCCCAGATGATAAGAGACAGGTTTACTGAACTGGGCTCTTTGATAACTATGGAAGTGATAGAATCCCCAAACAATAGAGACCAGGTGGCAGAACTTAAGTCAGGATTCCCAAGGACAGGAAAATGAGCAGAGGACAGAACATATAATCCCTAGGTACATTTTTATATTGACAATGAGTACCTAAGGATTTATATAACAGGTATGTCTAGTTTTAGTTTTTCGATGTGCATATTTGCTCCTTAGATCATCTTTCAGGAATAAAGGATTTATTACCCCAGCTGCTGGGAGTGCTGCTGGCAGAAAGTCCTCAACTATCAACCCTTTCAGGGATGTACTGGTAGAGGTTGACTGAGTGCTCATGGCACTAGATTTTGAGGGGGCTTGATCAAAGTAGCCAGAACAAAAGGTTAGATAAGGGAGAGTTTCTCAATATGGGAGCACACAGTCGTAGACTTAACACCCTAGCAAGGATCCAGAGTGATGGTAAAAGCATGTCGCTAAGATGGTTTCTAGACATGTGGAAAAAATGATGGCCCATGCTAAATGAGGTAGAGATGTCAGAATTACTATAGCAGATGGTGGAAGGGGGATTAAAAGGCTCAGAGAAGTGAGCGTACTAAAATTGATATACTATGGAAGGCTGGAAAACCCACCAGAGGGCTAAATTCCATAGGAGAACTCAGAGATTATACCATTTATGAAAGCAATAAGAAATGTGCTGGTAAGAGGGCACCAGCATCCCTTAGAAATTCACTAATGGCTCTCCTGTCAAGGCCAGGCTGATAAAAGGAGGCAGGGTTATAGAATTGGGCTTTTTGATAACTATGGAAGTGACAGAACCCCCAAACAGTAGAGACCAGGTGGTAGAACTTAACTGGATGAAGCCAGTTGTACACAATTACCATCAGTGGTGATATTGGTGGGCAGCCAGGGGGGCCGACCTTGAGAAAGTTATGGAGCTAATTAAATGGACATGGTGTCCCTAAGGGCAAAATAAATGGGTAGCCACAAGTACTTAATCAGTACAATAAAAACAAAAACAAAAACAAAAACAAAACAAAACAAAACAAAAACCCAAAGATGGATAATCAGGAGGAGATTGGGGGTAAATGCCACAATCAAAATTCTTGTGGTATCTTTGTTAGATAAGTTTAATTCTGCCTCAAGTCCAAAGTTTGCAATCATTAATCGGGTGAGACAGTTTTCCCCCATCCCTAATAGAAAAGAGGATCAGAAAGTTCACACTCATGTGGAATGGTCAGCAGTATACATATACATTTTTGACCTAGGGCTATGTCAACACTCCTGGCCTAATTATATTTATAATATAGTTCACAGGGATTTGTCCATCTGGCATCCCACAGAACAACACATTGGTACCTTGTATTGAAATCATCATGCTAATCAGACTGTATGAGCAAGAATTAGCTAGCACATTGGAGGCTCTAGTAAGACACATGTATAAGAGGTAATTTCTGTGAAGATTCAGGAGCCTACCTCATCAGTAAATATTTAGGGTAAATTATTACATCTTAGACCTCCCACTATAGAGAAGGAAGCACAACTCTGGTAAACCTTTTTGAGTTCTGGAAGCAGCATACAGTATTCTACATCTGGAAATACTGTTCTGACCCATGTATCAGGTGACATAAAAAGCCACCAGCTTTGAATGAGGCCCAGAGTAATAAAGGGCTCTGTAGCAGTCCAAACTGTATAAACAGCCTTGCCATTTGGGCCATATGGCAGGTACTATGGTGTTTGAGATATCAGTGGTGAGGAGACTCCATGTGGAGTTTGTGGCAAACCCCAAAGACTTGTGTTTTGGAACAAGGCCATATCACCCACTGCAGATGATTATATACTTTTTGAAAAACAGTTCTTGGCATGCTACTGAGTCCTGATAGAGATAGGTTTCCTCATCTTGTAACACCAAGTGACCATATGGGCAGAAATGCCCCATTAGGAGCTGGGTTTTGTGAGACCCTCTGAGCCATATGGTTGGGTGGACCTGGCAATAATGCATCATAGGATGGAAGTGGTACAACTGGGATTCAGCATGAATGCGAAAGATGGGTACAAGTTAACTGAATGAGCTGATAGTCCAGACTCAATGTCATCTGCCACTGTTGCACAGTGCCTCTCCCTCAGTTCACATCTATGTCCTCATGGGGCATTGCTTATGATCAGCCAATGGAGAAAAAAAAGCCTGAACTTGGTTCATAGATGAACTAGTTCAGGATGTAGGTCAAGCTGAAAATGGCCAGCAGCTGCTCCACAGCCAACCCAAGAGTGGTTTGAAAGAAAATGGTGTGGGAAAATTCTCCCAATGGGCAGAAATTCAGGCAGTGTTATACACCTTGTATAAAAAAAGAAAAAATTCCAAGATTAGAATATATATGGATTTATGGTCAGTGGGAATGGCTTGGTGTTCTAGTTAGAGACCTGGAAGGAGAAAGATTGGAAAACTGGAGATAGAAAGATCTGAGATAGTGGAACAGAATGACTTGGCTAGTTGATGTCTGCCAGACTCTGTCATCGTCCACACCACTGTTTGTACAAGTACATGAATGAAATAGACATGGAAAAAGGAATGAAGGCTATGCATGGACCCAACAACATGGGCTCCCATTTACTAAAACTAATTTAACTACTCTCTTTGCCAAATATCCAACCGGCCAGCAATAGAAACCAGTGCTAATACCTAATATGACACCATTCTTTGAGGAGGTCAATGCACCACTGTTGACAAATTGACTACTTTGGACCTCTTTCCCCTTAGAAGGGCCAGTGGTTTGTTCTCACAGGAATAGAAATGTATTCTGGGTATGGGTTTTCCTTTCCTGCCCATAAACCCTCATTTAACACTACTATCTGAGAACTTATTGAGTACTGATACAGTGTCATGGAATCCTACAGAACATTCCATCAGTCTAAGGGATCCATTTTATAACAAAGAAGGTTCAGGAGTGAACCCATGACCATGGGAACCATTGGTCATATCACATACCACATCACCTAGAAGGTCACAGCCCAACAGAACATTGGAATAACCTGTTTAATGTACAGCTGCATTGCCACTTGGGAGGAGATAGTTTAGGATGATAGGTCCTGTCATAGTCTGCTTGAGCTGCTATCACAAATGTCACAAACTGTATTTAGCTTAACAACAGGAGTTTATTGGTTTAAAGTATTGATCAAAGAAGTCCAAAATCAAGGCATCAGCAAGACGGTGCTTTCTCCCCAAAGTCTGTAGCATGCTGGTGCTGGCTGCTGGAAATCCTTGGGGTTCCTTGGCTTATTTTGTCTCCTACAACATGACGATGTCCTCTCTTTTCTTGCATCTCTGACTTCTGGGTCTCTGAATAAAGCCTCCAGTAATCCAGATTAAGGCTCACCCTGATTCAGCTGGCCACACCTTAACTAAAAATAACATCTTCCAAAGGTCCTATTTATGAATGGGTTCACACCTACAGGAATGTAGATTAAGATTAAGAACATGTTTTTGCTGGGTTATATAATTCAATCTACTACAGGTACCTTCCTCCAGGATATAATACACATTTTAAATCAAAAAACTTTAGAAGGTACTGTGTCCCTAATATGTAAAATATAGGGGTCTGGAAACCAAGGGTGAAGCAGGAATGGCCTCATTTACCATCACCTCTGGTGACCAATTTGGGGAATTTTTTCCCCATTTGTGCATCTCTGGACTCTGTGAATTTAGATTTCTCAGATCCCAAAGGAGTAATGTTTCCACCAGGAGACAAAGCAAGAATCCTATTGAATGATAAGCTATGGCTACCAGCTGGGCACTTTGGGCTTCTTGTGACAAGGGATCAGCAGGGAAATGGAGGATTCATCATCCTGAAAGGCCCAACTGATCCTGATCATTAAGCAAGACAGAAGTGCTGTTACACAATGGGAGCAGGGAGGAAGACATTAAGGCACATATAAATCTATATAAACCTTTGATAGAGAAATTTGCTTTGTGGATGTACTTGCAAAAATATGTCAAAATATGTGTGCAAGGATGTTTATGTTGGAATTGCTTGTAATAATACAAAACAAACAAAAACAACAAAAGGAATTTTTTTTGTTAGAAAATTACCTAATATTTATTAATAGGGAATTGGTTAAGTAGATTATAATATATCTGCCCTTATCATGGAATATTATGCATCTCTTGAAAGAATGAAGTAAATCTCTAGGTGCTGATTTCCAAGATGTATTATTAGTAAGTGTAAAAAGTAAGCTACAGAATAGTCTACATGTATCCTTTGATATAAATGAAAGACATACACATGTAACTATGCCTGCTGCTGTGGACACAAAAAATCCTTTTCTGAGTGAAACATAAAAATTGTTTTTACCAATGGGTGACTTTAGAGAGTGAAGGGGGGAGGTTTTATTTTTTTGTACCTTTCTGTAATATTTAAATTATTTAACCATATGCATATATTATATTGCTTTCATTTATAAATAGTCAATAGTAAATAGCTGGGAAACTGTATTCTAAGTCATCTTTATTTTATTCTTCATAATTTTTGTTTTAAGAAATGAATGAGTGTTATCTAAGAATATCTAGAAATCAAGAAAATAAATGGGGGTAGGGTAATATCTTGCTCTTCCCTTTTGGGGTGCAAATCACTTGTGAATTAAATTCTATGACTTCAGACAAAGCAGCCTGGTGAAGAATCCCTTTGTGTGTCATCACTCCCACCCCACCCCCACCCCTTAATCTCCCATCACACCACCTTAGCCTTCCCCAGGGAGGTAAAAAAGAGCCATCTCTTACTGGATTATGTTTAGTTTAAAAACGTGTGTGTGTGTGTGTGTGTGTAGGGATAATGTCCTTCCCCCTGGGTTATACCCAGTCAAGGGGGTATCACATAAAAATTAGCACAATCTCCCAATATTATTGCTCTTCAGAGGCACCCTGCATCCCTCGCCAGAGCATAAACCTGTCTCTGGACTGGCAGGGTCAGTGCAAGTTTTGGGCCCAGCTGAGCTCTCCTTCCACCCCAAGCCTCAGTGCTGAGGCAGTTCTCAGGTTCCTCCTCCTCCTCTCCCTCTCTGTGGAACCCCCCTAAAGGCCTCATCATCGGTCCTGCCAGCTGGTCTCAGTCAGGGCTCCTCTAGCTCCTCAGATATGCTGTAGTAACTTTAGGCGTCAAAGGGACTCATTCCTTTCTCCCAGGAATTCTTTTTCTTCTTTGTAAATGTAAGGGAGCAAAGAGAGAGACGTTTGGGTGTATTTGCCTCTCTGGTAGCATCCAGGAGCCATACATCATATTCCAATGGGTATATCAGGGGAGAGGTGCTGTGACTCCATTTGCCTACAGAGTCTGAAGCCAGTCTCTGATTCTGTTTAATGTCCTTTAAGTCCTATACAAATAATTCTTGCTACATTCCTGAAAAGTGAGGTTGAATTCTCCACAAAATTACTAGGTTCAGTCACTGCCCCCAGATTCTGTCCCTCTTTGTCTCCCTAGGAATGTCATATGTATTAGTCAACCAAATGGGTGCTGATGCAAAGTGCCAGAAATCTGTTGGTTTTTATAAAGGGTGTTTATTTGGGGTAAAATCTTACAGTTACAAGGCCCTAAAGAGTCCAACTCAAGGTTACTTCCTTACCAAACTCTGTTGGCAC
>JAQZBX010067336.1:0-15955 GCA_029593785.1 Cabassous unicinctus
TGGAACCTGGAGTCTGTAAGAGACCCCACATTGGGAGATAGAGCCTGCTCTACCAGGATAATCCTGAGCTGAGCTGGTTCTGATTCTAGGGGCATGGTGAATGCAAAGACAGCCCATGAGCTGGGGCTCCTGGCATCCAACTTAGGAAAGACCAAGCCAGCCTCTCCCTTAGTGGGGGCCCCAGAGTTCTTCCAGAACTGTAACACTGATTCACCATCAGCACCCCTGAAACTCCACCACCATCATGGGAGATCTAGCTATCTCTGCGCTCATGTGGATGGCCATCGCACAGCCTGGCCACCATTTCCATGTCCTTTACCTCCTTCCTACACTCACCCATGGCCACCCATAGCCACACCCCTGGACTAGTCTATTTTCCACTGCCCCCAATGTTCTCCAGCCAGCCCAAGTGTCACCTATTGTGTGAATACATCTCCTACCTTTCAACCAGAGACCACCATTTTATCACTTGTTATGTGGTGGTTTAGAACATGCACTCTGGAGTTGGTCAGAATCTAGGTTTGCTGGAATCACTAATATTTGTGTGTGCCTTGAGCCTTACTTAGTCTCTCTGCTCCTCCAGTTTCCTTGCTGGTGAAACAAAGATAGTAGTAACACCCGCTGCATTAGCTTCCTGTGGGTGCTGTCACAAATGATCACAAACTTGGTGACATAAACAATACAGATTTATTATCTTACAGTTCTGGGGGGTCAGAAGTCCAAAAAAGGCCTCAAGGGGCTGGAATCAAGATGTTGGCAGGGCTGCCTTCCTTCAGGAAGCTCTAGGGAGGATCTGTTTCCTTGCCTTTTCCAGCGTCTAGAGGCCACCTGCATTCGTTAGCCCCTTCTTAAGCCAGCCATGGCTGACCATGTCTTTCTCACACGACATTACTCTGACACTCACCCTCCTGCCTCCTTTTTTCATTTATAAGGACTCTTGTGATTATGTTGGATCCACGAAGATAATCCAAAATAATCTCCTCATCTCAAGGTCTTTACCTTCATCATATCTGCAAAGTCCCTTTGCCATGTAAGGTAGCATGTTCACAGGTTCTGGGAATTAGGACGTGGACGTCTTTGGGGACCATAATTCTGCCTATTCCACCTTCCTCAGGGGGTTGTTTCTAAGTATTAGATCAAATAAGCACAGTGCCCGACACTACGGGCTCAACAAATATCAAGTATTATTAGTGTTATGTCCCCACCTCTACCCTGAACTGATACAAATAACTGCTCAATAAATGTTACATATTATGATTGTTGTTTTTATTGTTATTGCCCCCCCCCAGCTCTGTACCTAACCGTTCCTCTACTATGGCATTTGTTACACTATATTGTACTTAATTCAATACACATCTCTTCCCCACCTCTACAGGGCCTGGCATCAAGTGGGCTCCCAGGAAATGTTCCAGAAGGGATAAGTGAGTAAGGGTCAGACCTGGCTGCTCCTTAGGGGAGTGGGCCTAGTGTTGGGGGCACATCCTTCCCCTTGGCCCCAGATTAGCTATTGACAATCTATTGGGCTGGGCTGGAGTGCTGAGCAGTGCGCCCCGCCCCCCCCCCATTCCTGTTCCCTCCACGAAGATGCTAATCTTCAGGAGGAAATGTTCAACACGAGCAATTAACCTGCAGGCACAGGGAACCACGCTTGCAGCCAGAGTGGGAGCTTGGTTGGCATTTGTTTCTTTGCACAAATGCACGACTAGATTGTCAGCTACCTGGCCTGGAAAATTTCTGTTTAGCAAACATTGCTCTCTTATGTTGGGAGAACTAGCCCCAGGCAGAGACTTGACATACCTTTGCTCTCTGAGCTCTACTAGGTGCAGTGTTAGTGAGACTCAAGAGCAAGAGTAGGAATTAGGAGCCAGGAATAGTTTAACCCTTTCCTCTAGCAAAAATAGGGGTATGGGACAGGATGATGTACACTGAGTCATTGGTTTGTGGTTATTCTCCTTTTGCCATGAAGGTCTCCAAGTCCTTCAGTGGCCTTTTTCCTTGGGAAGGTTTGTTTGAGGACAAGAGGTCCAGAAAGGAGGCCTGTGAAACACTTCTCTTCCTGGCTTTTATTACTTAAATGCTGAGTTCTTTAAAGAGAGTTGATGATTGTTTCCCCTGCCCACATCATTCAGTATCGTTTCTTTCTAATCCCCTTGCCCAATGCACGCACGCACACACACGCACATACATACACATCTACACTCGTACACTCTCTACTCCAGCTACATTGAACTGCTTGAGTTCCTGAGCTCACCATGTTTTCTCCTCCCATACTCCCCCTCCCCCAAATCCAGGCCTTTGTACCTGCTGCGTTCCCTTTCTAGAACATCCTTTACCCTTTTCCCATTTTACCTAGCTACCTTTTCATTTATACCACTTCACCTCTCAGCACTCAGAACTGTAATTATCTGTTAACTCTCCTGCCTGAGCAACAACAGGCACAGTCTGTTTTGCTCACCTTTCTAATCCCAGTACCTAGTATGGCACCTGGTATGATTATTTGTGAGAAGGAAGGAAGGATGGCTGGCTGGATGGAAATAGAATCAAATCACTAGCTCATATCCAGGCTAACCATAGAGAAATTGTTTGAATCCCACCCTCCAGCCCCCCAAGGGGTCCCTAAGACACCTTGTCTATACCCCTAAATGTTCATGATGGTTCCTTGTGCACTGCCTCCTCCAGGGCTCTGGGGGCATCTTCAGGCTTAGGAATTACGGGTTTTCCTGTGCTTTGACTATGATCTAGAAACATCCTTAAGATCTCTAAGTAATTAATGTCCCACTGGGCTGGCCTGGTCCTCTTGTGGACATTTAGAAAGGCTGTGACTCAAAGTGAGAGCCCATTGCTGATAGCATATCAAGGAAATCTCCATGAGAGACAGTTCCCTGTCCCAGCCCAAACTGACAGTCTTGCCAAGCTGAGAGATAACGGGGCGAGAGCTCCCTGGGGGGAGCTGGTGACTGAGGACAGGGATGAAAAATGGCTGTTTCACGCTAGGTTTCCGTGCCGGTTTGTATTTAGATAGAACAAATGAGGTTTCTCCCCTTGGGAAAAGCACTGTTGAGAGTTTTCTCTCTGAGGAGAGACCATGGGGTGGGGGCCATAATCTGGATTACTTTGTAAAATGTACGTTGCCTCCCACCACCCCGTGAATTCAGGCACTTGAGGGGGTTACACAAAAACACTTTCTTATAGCCTCTCCTTCCTTCCACCCTAGACCTGCGTCTCCTCTTAGCGTCCCCACGTCGGTAAATGACACCTCCCTCTTTCCACTCACAGGCCACAAACCTCAGTCTTCCCAAAGTCCCCTCTCATCCTTACCCTCTGCCCGCCCCATCTGTCTTTGTTGGCCAGGGCTGCCGTAACAAAGTACCAAAGACGAGTTGGTTTAAACAACCAGAATGTATTGGCTCACAGTGCTGGAGCTGGAAGTGTGAATCGATCGGCCAGGCCATCCTTCTCCTGAACCTGCTGGGCTCTAGGGGCAGCTGGCTTCAGTTCACTATGTTCCTTGGCTTATGGCAAGACTCGACCTCTGCCTCCATCCCAGGCTTGTCTCTCTTTCTGTCTGTCTCATTCTGTCGCCATCTCTCTGTCCATGTCCAAATTTCCTCTCCTTGTAGGACACCAGCCACACTGGTTTAGGACCACCCTCACCCAGTTCAGTTTCATTTTAACTCCCAACATCCTCAAAGATCTTATTTACAAATAAGTTCACATTCACAGGCCCAGGGGTTAGGACTTGAATATGTCCTTCTAGGAGACACAATTCAATCCATAACACCATCCCAGTGAGCAATAAACCCTGTCAATTCTTCCTCCTAAATAAATGTCTCTCTAACCCGCTCCTTGCTCTCCTCCCCAGTGCCCTCCCTGGCACAGGCCTCGGCATTTCCAATCTGAACAATTGGAAAGTACCCTCACAGGTCTCCCCTTTTTCAGCCTCTTCCCAACTCAATTCATGCCCCTGAGTCATCCTTCTAATTCACATTCATTCCTTTGTGGAAAAAAAAAAAAAGGCAACTTTTGAGCACCTATTACATGCTGCACACCTTTGTTTGGTGCTGAGAATGCAAAAACATGGAAGACACAGATCCTATTACATCATTGTCCTGTTCAAAAGCCTTTGATGGCTCTGCACTCCATAATAGTGTCTATTCTCCTTAGCATGTTACTAAAGGCCTTCCACGGTGAAGCCTCAAATTTATGTCTTTGGCCACAGCTCCCTCCAAAAAATCCTAAGGATCAGACAACACAAGACAACTGGCTGCAACCCCACCCCCACACACACACCCCGAGCACTCTCGTGCCTCTGTGCCTTTTTCTTTATCCATGCTTCCCTCTCAACATGGAATGCCTTTCCCCTGCCCCTTCCCCCTTATCAAAATCCTCATCATTCTTCAATGAGAAATGCTCAAATGACATTTCTTCCGTAGAGTTGCTATGATCCTCCAGGTTGGAATTAATCACCCAATTCTCTTTGCTTCCAAGGCATAGCTCTAATACCAGCCATTATAACATTTATTTCCTCTAGGTTCGTGGTTTAGGTAATGAAGTGGGAAAATTATTATTTAATGGCTGGCACCGGAATTTTTCTTAGGGATGAAAATGTGCTTCGGGAAAATACTTTGAACTCTAGTCCCCAAATCCTTCCTTTGGAGTTCATGTATCCTGGGTGGAGGGGGTTTTCACCTGTGTTCCCAGATGGGGAATGAGGGTCCTCCATTAACTGCCCCCTCCTGGGCCCTCTCTGAGGAGAGGACACTGGAGTAGAGACCTGGGTGGAATGAGGGAATTCTAGGACAAGTGCACTCTAGACCAGTGGGGATAAGAGCATGCTGGTGTGAAGTGGCAGGATGTGTGCAGGGAGCTATAGGCAGTCACCACTATGGGAATCTCTCAGGGGTACAGGAGCATGCTTAGGGTCACCTGTGGGCCTGGTCTCCAGGAACATGCACAAGCAAATGCAGGCACAACCTCAATTTCAGGAGATTCACAGACCTTCCGAAGCCTATCCATAAAAATCTGGCAGGCAGTAAATAAATCAGTGCCTGGACCCTGAGTTAAAAATTGCTGTATTGAGGCTCAAAGGGTGGGGCAGGAAAAGCCAAAGAGATGAAGCTGAAACCGCAGGCTGGAGTCTGGTCACACCTTGAGTGTCCCATCAGTTCTAATTACAATGGGTTGCCATCAGTGTGTGTTATAAAATTCATTATGGGAAAGCAGATGTGACTTAAGCGATTGGGCTCCCATCTACCATATGGGAGGTCCCAGGTCCGTTTCCCGGGGCCTCCTGGTGAAACCGAGCTGGCCGGCGCAGATAGCTGGCCCACATGGAGAGCTGGTGCAACAACAACAACAAAAAGAGACAAAAATGAGAGACACAACAAACCAGGGAGCTGAGGTGGCTCACAATTGAGTGCCTCTCTCCCACATTGGAGGTCCCAGGATCGGTTCCCGGTGCCTCCTAAAGAGAAGACGAGAAGAGAAGACAAGCAGACACAGACAGCACACAGCGAATGGACACAGAGAGCAAGACAGCGACTGCAAAAACAACGGGGGGCGGGAGGAGAGGAATAAATGCATAAATCTTAAAAAAAAAAAAAATCATTATGGGGGAGCGATTGAGCTTCTAGAAACAAAGAAGATGAACAGACATAGCAAGTGCAAACAACGAGCCGGTGGGGAGAAATAAATAAATTAAATTAATCTTTTTTTTATTTAAAGTCATTAAGGGATGCCGAAAGATTTAGGAAGATATTGCAGGCAAGAGATGATAACGGGGAGGAGGGATGGGGGAAAAAGAAGACAGACTGGAGAAACATTTAGAATGGGGAATGTATTAGGTCCCTGTGGCTGCTGTAACAAATGACCACAAACTTGATGGCTTAAAACAACACAGATTTAGGCTCCACAGCTCTGGAGGCCAGGAGTCTGAAATCAGTTTCACTGGGCTACAGTCAAGGTGTTGGTTGGACTGGTTTTTTTGGAGGCTCTGGGAGAGTATTGATTTCCTGGCCTTTTCTAGCTTCTGGAGGCCGCCTGCATTCCTTCCTTGACTTGCTCCAACCTCTTGCTTTCAAAGTGACATCTCCTACTTCTTCCTCTATAGTCAAATCTCCCTCTGCCTCCCTCTTAAAAGGACACTTGTGATTACATTGGGCCCACCTGGATAATCCGAGATACTCTTCCCATCTCAATATCCTTAATTGAATTGCATCTGCAAAGTCCCTTTTGCCATATAAGACAACATTCACGGGTTCCTGGGATTAGGACATGGTCATCCACCAAAGTCTTTATTCAGCTGCTACAGGGTATACGGACAAACGCGGCAGTTGGTGGTTTTACGTAAACTGAAGGAAAGGGAGGTATCCAGGAGGGCTTTGTGGTCTGTGATGTGAGCGGCCACCCAGTGCTGCCACATTGACCAACATGGAAGGCTCAGGAAGAGCCGTCTGGAGCAGAGAGCAGGGGTCCAATCTTGGATGTGTCCTGTGGGCTGCCCAAGATGGGTCTGCAGGTCTAGAGCTCAGGGGAGACTTCAGGAGTGGTTCCAGGGATTAGAGAGCATCGCATAGAAATGTAATTAGAAGAGGGAGAGTGTGGAGTGAGAAGAGCAGTGAGGTGACAGCAGAGCCCTGGTGGGGGGGAGGGGGCCATGGAGACCAGGAGCCCATGAAGAAAACCACAAAGTTGACACCACAGAGGTTAGAGGGAAATCAAGTGACTGCAGGTCACAGACACCCCGGAAATTTTCAAGATAAGGGGAGGAGTTCACAGTGTCCCAGGCTCCAGGAGAAATGAGAAGTGAAGATGAAAAACGAAGAGTGGCTGTTGGGTTTGGCCATTAGCAGGTCAGTGGTGTCCCCGGGAAGAACAGTTTTAGGGAAATGGGGGAGCCCAAAACCAGACTGCAAAGGATCATAAAGTGAATGCAAAACATGAAATCCACTGAAACACGGAAGGAAGATTTTAAAACTAAATGAATAACAGCTAACATTTACTTAGCGCCTGCCTTCGTGCGCACGCGTTACATTCATTACCTTATTTATTCATCTGCATGACAACCCTACAAGAAGTTACTATTGTTATCATCATCTCCATTTTACAGAGAAGGACATGGAGGCTCAGGAGGAAAAGTAGTTTCCCCAACACTACACAGCTAGCAAGTACCAGAATAAAGGTCATTGCCACTCCAGGCTGTTGGGCTGCAGAGCTGTGGTGCTGAGCCACCATCACACGCTCTTTGCTCATCCACCTGAATCACCTTGGTCTGGGACACCAGACTTTGAACAACCCATAGGTAGAGACAGACTATGCTTGACTCACTCCTCTGTCTCCCCCTAGGAGCCTGGAAGATCTCTTGGTATTTATAGAGGTGAAACTAATTTATGTGTACAAACTTCCACGCTAAAAATTCGTCCTGTCCTGGAGTGTCAGTAGAAATGCCCTTGAGGCAGATTGGAAGCTGTAGCCTCCTGATCTAGACGTCTGCTGAGCAGGAGGCAGAGCAAATGTTGATGCCCTCCCTGGAGACCCCTAGTGGCCTCGCAGGGCAGTCACATTCCCACCCTGGAACCGCTGAGCTCCCAGCACAAGTAGAACGCAACCAGGACTTCTCAGCTTCCCTGCACCTGGGACTGGGCCACCTGCTACCTGGGGTCACGCGATGTGTCTGTGAAGCATGCTGCTCCCTTCACAGCCTGGTGGCTCCCCAGGCTCCAGTCACATTGATGAGGCCTCTCACATCACGGACAGCCTCAGCTCATGGTCCTTCCAGGATCAACCCGGTCCACTCTGGCCCCAGCCTCTAATCTTATCCCCGACCCCTCCTTAACCATGCTGTCCTACCTGGCCGGGCTCCCACCAGAATTCTAAGACAAGGAGTGAGAGTGGAGAGGAAGAAAAGGAAGCCTATGTTCTTCAAAATTGTTTGGATGTTATACTTTCACCATCAATCCATATAAATCTGGAGACAGCATAGCGACTAAGGCACTGACATTGGACTGCCTAGGTTCAAATCCTGGCTCCTCTGCCAGCAAACTGGTAACTTTGGGTAAATTCTTTTACCTCTCTGTTTCCTTACCTGTAAAAACAAGGATAATACTAAAAAAATGTATACTCAGTGCCTAAAATACTACACATAATACAATAGTTAAAAGACACTCATTCTGGTGTTGAATCCCAGCTCTACCACCTATTAGCTGTGCAATCTTGGGCAAGTTGCTAAACTTCCCTGTGCCTCAATTTCCTCATCTCCAAATGGGGTTGATGGTAATAATTACCTCTCCCTCATAGAGTTGTTATGAGGATTAAGTGAGTTAGTGTGCCTAAGTCACTTAGCACAGTGTCTGGTACAGAGTAAGCACTGTGTTAATATTAACTATTATTATTTCTTAGTAAATAAATATTAGCTATTATTATAAATATATAATGGGTGGTTAGTTTTACATAAACAAGATTATACTGTCAATATTGTTCTACAACTGCTATTTTGTTTTTGTTTTTGCTTAAACAATATGCTTTCCATTTCTTGGAGGTATTTCCATGTCAATACTTAGTGTATCTTGTTCATTTTGAACCACTGCACTAAACCATAATAAGGAAGTACCCAGCTTATTTAACTATTCCCCTATGAATGGGCACTTACATTGTTTCCAATTCTTTGCTTTTATAAACATTGCTGCAATGATCATCCTTGCTTTCTAATTACTCATGTATTTCTCTAGGATAGGTAACCACAGGTGGCATGGGTGGGTTAAAAGGTGTGTGCATTTTAATTTTTGATAGATGCTGCTAAGTGGCCTCCAAAGAGGCTCAACCAGCTCACATTACCACCCACAGTGCACCAGAGCACTCATTTCCTCACTCCTTCCCAACACTAAATATTCTATCCATATTTATAAATGTATATGAGTCTAGTGGGGATAAGAGAAAGCTCATTTTCTTTTGCATTCCCCTCTTTCTATTGAGTTTGTGCATTTTTTCATATGCTTATAGTCATTTGTATTTCTCTTCTGTAATCTGCCTGTTTATAGCCTAGGCCAGATTTTCTGTAGGGTTGTTTGTCTTCCTATTGATTTTTAGGGCTTGGCGATTGATTGGATAAGGGGAAAGTGGAAGTGGGGAGAATTAAAAGTCACGCCTGGTCTTCAGGCTTGGGGAAATAGGAGATGGTCGGGCCATTCAAGGCACGGGGAGCATCGGAGCAGGCAGCGTCCAGGTGGCGATGTCAAGGAGAGGGTTGGATAGAGGCTGGGGCTCTACTCTGGGCTGCTGTCTCATTTCCTCCCCTCACACAACCAACACACAGGCACCTGAGCTCAGGGGGAGCTGGAGGGCCCCACACCAGAAGTACCGGTGAGCATCACTCACCAGATAGCCAATTGCTATTGAGTACCCACCATGTGCTAGACACTGTTCTGGGCAATGGGGACACGTCAGTGAAAAACAGACAAGAGCCCTGACCTTGGTGAATTTATATTTTAATGAGGGGAGGCAGACAATCAACAAATAAACCATAAAGGGAAATCCTAACAAGTTCAGATAACTTCTGTAAAGGAAATAAAAGTAATTTGATAAAGGGTACAGATAGGCGCGTCTTTGGTTGGGTGGTCAGAGAAAGTGTTTCTGAGACGGTAACATTCAATTTGACATCTGCTTGATGAAAAGGAGCCCTGCCAAGATCTGGGAGAAGAGCAGTCCAACAAGGACCACACTGCAAGAGCCCAGGCCTGGGAAGTGGAGGTGGCTCAGGGGACTGAGCTCCCGCCTACCACACGGGAGGTCCCAGGTTCAGTTCCCGGTGCCTCCTGGAGAGTTGAGCAAGACGGCGAGCTGGCGCAATGGGCAGGCGCAGCAACCTGACACAACAAGATGATGCAACAAAGAGACACAAAGAGGAAATAAAATGAGAGACACAACAAACCAGGGAGCCGAGGTGGCTCAGGTGATTGAGCGCCTCTCTTCCACATGAGAAGTCCCAGGTTTGGTTCCCGGTGCCTCCTAAAAAGAAGATGAGCAGACACAGAGAACACACAGCAAATAGACACAGAAAGCAGACAGCAAGAGGGGGGATATAAATAAATAAAATAAATCTTAAAAATAAAAAAAGGAGCCCAGGCCTGAGCCAGGCAGGGACAGGACAGTGCAGCAACAGAATGGAGGCCAGTATGGTTGGAGGGCAGCAAATGGGGCAGGGGGAAGGAGGCCGGGGTTTTGAGGCCACAGCAGAGAGTTTGGATTTTATTCCTGTGAAAAGGAAAACCCTAAGAAGGTTCTAAGATTCTATTCAGGGGCAGTCGTGATGTGATTCATGCTTTAGAAAGCCACGATGTAAAGAATGGCTTATAGGGAAACAAGAGGAAAAGACCAATTGGGAGGCTGTTGAGTTAGTCCAGTGAGAGACGGTGGTTTGGACGAAGGTGGTAAACAATGGGCTAACCATAAGTGGAAAACACAGGGCTATATTTTGGAGGCAGTGCCTACAGCCCTGCTGATGTAGAGAGCAAGGGAAAGAAAGGAGCCAAGGCTGACTCTTAGTTATCTGGCCTGAAAAGCTGGACAAATCTAAGGTTGACTTAGATGGAGAAAACAGCCAGGGAAAAGGGGGAATTATTTAGACAAGAGCAAGAAGAAAATCAAGTGTTTCACTGTGGATATGTTAAGTTCGAGGTCCTTATTAGACATCCTAGTGATGCTGTCAAGTGGGCATTTGGACAAGATTGGAGTTCAAATGTGGAATCTTCTGCAAACAAATGCTATAATGCATTTTGATTGCTTTGTGGCTTAAAATCCAACCATTCATCTTCTTTCCCCAAAGCACCCAGGTCTCCCTTGTGATGGCGTTCTCCTGTAGTCTTGGCAGGAGGTTAATTCCCAGGGCTCACCCGCCTGCAGCTCTGGCCTGGGGAAGGGCAGAGGGCATCAAAGTCCTTTGCACTTTCTTCCCCCAGTACATGAGGCCAGTCTGTGATTTAAGCTGGGCCTCTCAGAAGCTGGCCCCTAGTGAATCTTGAGCAAATGCCTCAAGGTGGAGGGGGAGTTCAAAGGTCAAAGTCAAGGTGGTAGCCAGGTGTAAGGACGAGATTCTCCTTAAGTGCAGACCTTTCCTGTTGCGCCCACTGCCAAATCCCCACCTCTTTTCCAAGCCTGGCCTCCTAGCTCCCGTCTAGTCTGGGAGCACCCCAATACCCTTTCATTAGAGTTGCCTTTTGCATTTAGAGTCCCTTTCTGTTGCTCACAATCAGTAACCCTAATATATAGAATATTTAAAGTAATGTGACTAGATGAGATAACTCAGGGTAATCATATAAAAAAAGAGGATGGGGGAGAGGATGAGTTCTCTTATAGATGAGCTATATTTGGAATAAAGACTTGGAGACCAAGACCTCCAGGGCACCGATAGCTCCCAGCCTGGTAACTTTAACAATGAGCCCAGCCCGGAACCTTTTCTCCCAGAAGCTAGAGAGAGAGAAGGCCTCCTAAATAGAGAGCTGGCAGAGTAGGAGAGGGGAGATTTCCTTTAAGACCAGAATTAGGGGTGGGGCAGCGGGAAGAGCTATCATAAGGATTGATTATCACCAGTGACTTAGGCCCGAGCGGAGGGGACAATCACAAAGTGAGGGCAAAGGCAGCACTGCAGTGGTGAGGGGGCTCAGAAAAAGGACAAGTGGGTGTGGCCAGAAGGGTGGGGGAGCCCCTGAGACCCCAGCCGGAGCAACTCTTTCCTAAGGCCAATGACGTGCAGGAGTCATGCAGTGGGGACAACAGGACACTGTGAAGCAGGACCGCCGTGGTGGCATCGGTCCCCCTGCATCCTCGCCACGCTCCTCACCACCCCAGCAGCGAGGACCTTGGAGACCCTGGTGCTGGGGCCAGAGGCTGTGCAGACTGGGACGGGGCCTACTGCAAATCCTAGGGGGAGCACCCTGTGGTGAGTGGGTGGGCAGCACTGAGGGGAGATAGGGGGGAGATGTTCCTGCCAACAGAGTATGGGTAAATTGAGGGCATAAAAACTGAAGGTGCCTAGGCCGACAGTTTTCAAACTCTCTGCATCCAAATTACCCAGGAAGCAGATTCCCTGGAATCTGTATTCTTAATACCCCACCCCCCGCCCCCGGGTGATTCCAACACTAACATGCTTGCTTATCCTATGCGCTGCCTGCAGCTGGATTTGCCAAGTTGGAAAACATCATTTTCAACAGATCCTTCTGTTAAAAAAAGAAAAGAAAGGAAAGGAATAGAAAAGAAAAGAAAGACTTCAGAAAGTTTTTCAAGTCAAACTGCAGCTCCAGTGACTATCACCTTTAACCCCCAAAAAGCCCCATCGTAGCTTTCAAGTGTCAATCCAAGTGCTGAGCCCGAATTATCTAACCTTCAGCTTTAAAGAGCCGCAGCAAAAAGGCCAGAAGGGAAACCACAGCACTTTGCAGGAAGTTTCTCTACTTTGGCTACATGAAAGGCAGAAGACTTTCAGAGAGGGACAACTTTTAAGAGAAGTCACTTATTTAAAATAAAAGTCTCAGCTAAGTAAGACAATCCCTTGAAACCACTTACTTGTGACTTAAATGGATGCCTTCTTGTTTAGATAATTAGAAGCAATCTCTGGACAGACCCTGTCACTGCCCCGCTTCCTCCCCCTGATGACTCCCCAATGCGTGTAACTGCATTCCACAAAGCGGGGCCTGCAGTGATAGGTGGTAGGTGAATAAAGGGCTCCTTGCGGTTGAATAAGTGTAAAACACTGGGCGAAACCAGGATTTGTCAGAACCCTTCTGACGCTAACACGAACTGGCCACGTTGCCAGGAGAGGGATACCTCACGTGACCACCATCGAGTCATGGCTTCAAATAGCATTAGCCCTTAGGACCCCGAGTCCATGGAACTCCATTAGGATTCCCAGCAAACCCCTTGTCTGGGACCCAAGGTCTTCCACGACCTGGCCGCAGCCCACATGTCCAGCCCCATGGCCTTCCTTTCACACACGCATACCCACACCTGAAGTTGTCACCTCGCCAGCTGCTTGTGCTTTACAAAGCACTTAAGACACTTTCACACCCCTTCCCTGGCAGAGGGCACTCAGGGCCGGGAATGCCTTTTCTCCTGTTTTCAGCACTTGCTCAGGAGTCATCTTCTCTATGGTACCCTCACCTGCTCCCTCCTGCAAACATCGGCTGCTCCGTGCTGTGGGCTCTGTGGCAGCCCTGAACAACCTGCGTGGTGATTAGCCTGAGTCCCTCCTTATTAACCGAAGGCTCAGGAAGGGCTGAGAGTGTGAGCCGTCGAAGGAGACGTGTGTTGGCAATGCTAATAGCTGCCATCTGTTGGCACTTCCTAAAGCCAGGCGTTATTGTATGCTCTCTACATCCATTATCACAAGTAACCCTCAAAACCTGACTCACCAGAGGAGTTCAGTTATTATCAGTTATGATTATTTTCACTCACGGTTGACTTTATCCAAAGTCACATGACCAGTAAGTGGCAGAGCAGGGATTTGAACCTATATTCTCAAACATTTTATTATGTCATTTAAGAACTGCAAGATGAGCCCAACTCCAGAGCTGGCTGCCTCAGAGGCTATGTGATGTCATGGTAAACCCATGTTCTCTACATCTATCCACTCTGCATCCTCAGCTCTGCCCTTGGGCTGGCTCCCCTCTGGTGCCAAGACAGTTGGAGCAGTTCCAGGAATCATATCTAAACACAACAAATGTCCAGAGGAAGGAAGGGAGCATAGGGTGGAGGCTTAGAACTTCATCTCTGGAGTCAGGCAGGCTTACTCCCAGGTGTCTGACCTTAGGCAAGTCAGGTGTAAGCAAAGATACAGCATAGATTACATGGGCTGTCTAAAAAAGAGCTCTCCATCTTCCCTCTTTCACCTTAGGTCTTTGCCTATTGCACTCTTCTACCTCTTCTTTGCCTAATACACACCTATTCTTTCTTTAGGAATCAGCTTCAGCCTCACCTCCTCCAGGAAGCCTTCCCTGATGTCACACACACCCTCAGGCTGGGTACGATGCCCTGTGTGCCCTGAGCACCCTACACTTGCCCAATTGATACACTTAACTCACGGTTCTATAACTGCTTGTTTCACTGTCTCTTCCACACTAGACCATGAGCTGAGGGAAGGAGTCACCAATGCAGTAACCAACCCGTATAAGGAGCTTAAAAAATATCTGCTGAATATTCAAGTAGAAGATGCAAGGTCATTTAACAGAGACATTGTAGCATTGGCTTGGCAGTTTAATTAGATCATCTTCAGGTCTTGAAAGCAGACAATTCTTGGGCACATCAGTTTGTCCTTGTTCAGGGGGATGGGAGACCCCTGGCCACTGTGTCTGAAGAGCCAAGTGAGTCAGTGCAGAAAAAATGTCTCCTGAGTCTCTTCCCCACAATCTGGGATAACCTTCTAAAAGATGTAGTCAAGAGTCAGGGCCAGAGCATGGAACCTCGAGTCACACAAACCCTATGCTCAAGTTCTGGCTCTGCTGTTTCCTGACTGTGCTTTTGAGCAAGTCTCATCATGTCTCTGAGCCTTAGTGTCTTCATCTGTAAAATGGGGTTAAAAGCGATACTGCTTCCACAGGGCAGTTGTCAGGATTAAGTGAGATAAGGTATAGAGAGAGTCAAGCACATAGTAAATCCTCAATAAATGCTGGCTTCTCTTATCCTTGTGCATATTTTCAGTGACAAAACAGCACAGAAGTGTTGAACCACTTTATAACCCTATCTCTGGGCTTAGTCTCTGGACCCTCAAAGAGGCTTGCTTTTGGGGATGGCATGATAGCTAAGAGTAGAGGGTTCATTGGCTGAGTGCACTACTGTCCCTCAACATAGATGAACTAATGAAGATGGAGATGAGGTCATCGATAGCAGCTGAAAAATGCAGGATAGTGGGCAGGCTTGAAGCCAAGCTCTCCAAGTAGTAATGGCTAATTGCATATTGAGTTGGGGAAGTGTTTTAGGAATAGAACTTTCATCGATATTTCCTCTAGGACAGTTTTAGGAATTGTGGCAGAAGAAGATGCTCAACAGCACTGCTGATGTTAGAAAGAACACTAGGCTAGGAGCCATGACACTTGGATTCTTGTTCCAGCACTGCCGGGGTCTTGCGTGGGGATCTTGAACAAGTCCCTGCACCGCTCTGGCCTCAGCGACCTGACAAGTGTCTCTGGGTCCTGTGGCAGGTCTTACAGCACGGTGGTAAAGGTAGCAGCCTTTAGACCCCAAGGGAACTGGGTTCAAGTTCCAGCTCTACCACTTAGAAAAGTAACCCTCGGCACGTCCCTTAACCCCTCCAAGCAAGGCCCAAGCTGATTTCATGTAAACTGGGGATAAGACAGGTACCAACCTCACCTCTGGAGAGCTACCTACGTAGCTCTGTTCTCCCACCAGATCTTATGAGGATTAAAGGAGATAATTATGTAAAGCTCTTAGCCAGTACCAGCATCTAGGTCCTCAGTAAGCGGTAGCTTGTTGTTATTATTTTGATTCCAGTGCTTCTCTTGGCACTTTCGATGACAGTGAAACCTGGGAAAACCTCGCACAGGCTGTGCATTTGACAGAGATGCACAAATACCCTCCAAATAGGGACGTCACAGCCCAGATGACAGTGAGGGACTCAGTCCCAGGGCTTTATAGCTTTCTGCTTCATTTAGCCTCCAAATCCCTTTGAACCAGTCCAGCAACCAATCAAGGTCATCGGCTCTAAGCCTCAGGCATATTAGGTGTACTCTGCTACTAAACTCATGGCTTCAATCCCCAGCAGGGGAGGACTCCACCTCAAAAAGAAAGAGAGAGAGAAAAAGTGTTTGTAGAGATCGGAAAAGTGACATGCTGTAGTTGTATCCACGTTTTTGTATCCATTACTAATTTTTAAGGTTCTTTTTGAAAAGGAAGAAAGAAAAACTTTGCTCTACCAGTGGTTAAGAGCCAGGGCTGAAGAAGCAGACAGATG
>JAQZBX010067337.1:0-15916 GCA_029593785.1 Cabassous unicinctus
GTAAGATAATAAATTTCTGTTGTTTAAGTTTCTCAGTTCATGTTATCTTGTTATAGGAACCCTAAGAAACCAATACAGTATAGAATAATAAGCTACATCATCTAACAAATCCATTGGAAAAGGAAAAATTCAGTTAACTTGCTGTTCATTTATATAATGTCAACAAGCAGTTTTCCTTCTATGAAACTGAATGGTTGAACTGCTCATTTTTATATCATATAAACACGGATACAAAGATTGTTGCATACATTGAAAAGCTTCTAGTAATAATACCAACTTGAATAGTATATTATCTTGTTTGATCTTCATGGATCAAAATTGTGTGAACCAACATTATTTTCCCTATTTTAAGGTTCTGTGAACTGAAGCTTGGATTGTTGAGTGATTGTCCATGGATATAAACCAGAAAAATAGGGAGCTGGGATTCAAGCAGAGACCTGACTCTAGGCCAATGGCCCCTTATAGTTCACTAGAGTTGCCTTCTTTCTGTCTTCCCCAAAGAGAAAAAAGGAGTTTCTACACATGGTTAGGAATTTTCAGATTTGAAATATTAGCTTTATACCCAAGAAACTAAGGACTACATCTTGCAAATCCTTAAATAGTCTAGAATTAACTCATTCAAATTTTTTAATGGGCTAGTTTGTTACCATAACAATTCAGAAATGCTGCCTTTTTCATCCAAGCCCAGTGGTCACTAGTGAAATGATATAGAGGGTTCACTAGCTTTCTGACTAGTTTTCTCACTTGTCTATTAGGTTTGCCAGTCAACAGTTGATTCAAATTTATTTTATTGGACTAATTTAGTGTTCATGTTTATTTTACACTGTTTATCTTTATTCTGAATTATTCTAATTCACAGGAAGAAAGCAAGGCCCTTAATAAAATGAAGCATGAAGTTTCAATTTTCACGAGTCACACTTGTTGAATAGATCATTCTTTTGACTTGGGCCCAGCACATATTGCAAATCAAGAGGATGGGAAGAGTTTTATGAATGTAAACAGCTGGAGCATAGTGTTAAGTTGATAGTATGAAAGAATCTGGAGCTTTTAAAAAATCTGTGTAGGGAATAAAACTAGGAAGAATCATTTTACACCCATGGAAAGAATTTGCTGGTTTATAAGTATGACAAACTTTCCTTAATGCTGGTGCTTTGAACTTGCTGAACACCTTTCAGCAGTGGATTCTGAAGCACTTCACTGACAGTATCCTTGGGTACTGTCATCCCAGGACCCTTGGGATGGAGGCATTGTTTCCATTTCATATTAGGGAAATAGATGCAAAGAATGACTTGCTCCAGACACAGAATAAATCTCAATCAAGCCTTTATACCAAGAACTCAGACCAAAATCTAACCTGTAGACTACTCTTGCCTCCACACATTTATCTTATAAATGGAAAACAATTATTTCAAATGTATGTTCAGTTAAGCATAAGGATGCATCCCTTTCACCTGTTTTAACATGGTTTTGAAGTCTTGCTTGTTTTTATATTGGTAGGATTTTCAGATGATTAGCTCTGAACGTCTTTTGTTAAAAGTGCCTCATGTAGGGGATGAGAAACGTCAGATGATCAAGCACCTTTCCACTGCTTAGTCATTAGCTCGAGTTCAGCCTAATTAGGTGATGACCCGGATGGACCATTTCAGGGCTGTGGGAGGTAAATATGTTGGTCTGGGGCAGGGGGGAGGGCTCTTCCAAAATGAAAAGCGACAGAATTTAAGCCAGGTAATTTAGACTGTCTTTGCAAGAGAATCCAATGAATACCCATGGACCTTCCTGAAAAGTACAGAAGAAAGCAATCTTAGAAACAAAATAATGTTCCCTTCAAAAGAACGAGCAAAAATTCTAAGGCAAGCCTGCTGGAAGAAGAGGTACCAGAGGAAGGTCGGGACTGGGGAACCCAGGGAATGAAGAGGGTTATCAGCAAGACTGACACCATCAATGCTCATTTGCAACCATATTTCAGAAGTGTGTATCCTCCAAGGACCAGAAGGGGAAAGGGGAAAGGCAGCCAAGTGGCTGTGAGTTGCTGGGGAAATGATTTTTATCACACCAATGTCCTAGGGAATAAGATAAAATAAAACATATCTCTAGTTTCAAAATAGGAATTTGCATCTATCTAATTTAGTATTGGTGCAACAGATCAAAAGGTAACTGTAAGTCACCGACACTGTTAGTAAAGGCTTTTCTAACATCCCCCTTCCTTCTGTTGTCCAGCACTGCCAAATGCACAAGAAATTTTGGAGACGAACACATAGCTTCCATTCAATCTTCCTCACTTAAGAGAAGGATCATCCTCAGAGGTTGCCAGGTCTCTCCCTATTTCTTCTTTCCTTCCTTTGACTTTGTAAGATCTGGGAACAGGAAGTGATATTTACTCTTCAGTGTTAATAGAACAATGATGGACATTGAGGATGTACTCCACTCTAAATGTTGACCTTAGCAAAGAAACATTCCCACAGGAATATTTACAAAGTAAGTGCTTTCATTTTTGAAAATCCAAGTGATTTTTCTTGTGAATTTCAAACCATGAATTGACATTTTGATTAAAGGAGAAATAAGCCCCACAGGACCAGAAGCATCTACATGACCCTTGTCAAGACATACTTAGGCTTTTGAGATTCTTTAAAGATGCAGTTTGAAATTTTTAAAAGATGTAGTCTGATAATATTATCTCATGATCTGTAACAAATATTCCATAACAATGTAATATGTTGGTGGAGGGGTGTTATATGGGAATTCCACACATGTGCATGATTGTTTTGTAACTTTTCAAATAAAAACACTTTTTTTTAAAAAGGCAGTTTGACATTTTCACAAATGGAACCTCGCCTAGAGACAATCCCACTCAATTTTCTACAACATCCAGTTGTGTCAAAAAAGACTGGTGTCTTTGTTACTATAGAAACTACATGTTTGGCGTTTAAGTTTCAGCTTTATGCTGAAACAGGGAAAAGAGCACTGTCTTAAATAGAGCTGTTACCCTTAGGCTCTTCCTTTTACCATGACCTTCCTTGTAGAGAAAGTATACTTAGAGCCATGATCTTTATTCTTGCATAACAGTACTTTAGGCCCCAGTATATTAACAGATAAAACTATTTTACATGTATTTCTTTTATATAATTTACCTTATTAGGAAATCAATCATTGAGCATAATAAAGTATTTTGATTGAGAGATTAATTTGAAATCAGCCTCACCATGTCATTTCTTGCTGTATTTTGTTTGGCTGTACAGTACTGAGAAAAATCCTAGTTCAACCACATAAGTCTTTACAAAGGCAAAATTTTGAACAGCTCCCCTTGCAACCTCAATATGCTCTTCAATTAAACTGATTTCTACAAAATGGAGCAGTAGGAAAATTTCATTTCAAAAACTGAATCACCAACAATATGTAACAACTGCTCGTTCTTTCTCATATCTATAAAAATCAGAAGAGAAGCACCCAAAATTTACAGTAAGTATCCCAAACTGTGATGAACGATGTAGTTTGTCATTTATGATTGTGCAATTGTGCAGTTATATTGGAAAGAGAACATGTTCTCAACAGATCCCTGGCCTACCTGGCATTTAATGAAGCACACTGTTTGTGTAATATAGTAGCACACTTGTACATTTTTCCATGAGTAGACGTGAGCAGACCTGAATTTTAAAGGAACATTTATGCACCATTACATTCCTAATCAATGACACACTTAGGAAAAGTAGAACTATTTTCAATAAGGCAGGAAAAGCTCTATTCTGGGTCTCTACAAAACCGAGTTGATGTGAGAGTACAAATTAAGGCATCAGTGTTGTCTCATGAGTTAAAATTTAGTATCTATCACATTGGTTATACATACCATTTCTATTTTTTTAAACAGTTAAAAGTATACATTTCTATTTGAATAAAATTCAAATCAGATGTTTGAGGCTTCCTGAAGCACTTTGAAGAATTCCTCTAGTGCCTGGAACAGAACAGGTCATAGGTAAATATTTGTTGAATGGATAATGGATTCCAGTTTGAAACTTCACTGGCAAAATGTCACAAAGTTTTCTCAAGAAGAAGTAGAAAAACACCTGTTATTCTGCTATGTTACCTACCCTTAGGACTTTACTACCTGTTTTTCATGACTACTTTATAATGGTGGTTTTTAAAGTAACTGAAGTTCTGTAAGGGAGGTATTATTATCTAATATCATAGCTCAAAAATAAAAAATATAAAGCAATACTTCCTAGGCTCTTCTAACGAGTAATGTTTAGAGCTAGGATTCAAAACTTGGAACGTGGTAGCACAAAGCCCATGTTTTCCCTACTCATAGCACTGTCTTGGCACTCACCACCTCTCGTTCCATTTCCCATCTCACCTCCTTAAGTATTCCTTCCCTGGACAACCACCACCACCACTACCATCACCACCATCATTGCCATCACCACCACCATCATCAACACCATCACCAACATACCATCTCCCTGCACCATCTCCTGATCCAGCCATGATTTCATGTCTCCATAGCCTCTTCATGCCCAGGCACATTTTATACATTTTCATCTACAGTAACAATCAATTAATTTGGTGAAATGATTAATGTTAACATGCTAAAGAAAGACAGAGTTTGCTCTTTCCTATTCTAGGAAATGTATATTTTTCCCAATGTGAATTTCTGGTCAAATAAAGAAGACAGATGGTTCCGCAGCAGACTGAGAGAAAAAGACATGGTGGTCCTTGTGGCCCTGATATCAGAGGTCATATACAGGAAAGACATGGGTCTTATCCACTCAATTATTATTTCTGTCATGTGTCCATTGGCTGAAGGGCATGAACTAAAAACCCCTTAAGATTCTTCTTTCTTATAAGTAAGATTATGAAGAAGTTTTATCAATGGACGAGGTTCTCAGACATAATCATTTTTTAACAATTGCATTCAAATGATTTTAAAAATAAATATACTAATAATGGAGAGCAAACATTCAGCTGTAGAATAACTTCAAAATTAACTTGGGGAAGAAACACCGTGATTTTCAGAAACTGTTGTATTCACATAGAAAGACCCTACTATAAATATATTTTTACATTACAATCACTTTCCAAGTACAAACAACTTTGCTTCACATCATAGTAACATTCTTTTATTAGCATAAACTCTATATCCATGCCACAGGTATGATCAACTTTAATGAGAGGATCTCCCTGAAATAATAAAGTTTATTACATATTCTCTCTACATAAAAAATAATATCAATATATATTATATCTATCCATAAAATGTATAGAATAAATTTCTTAAGGCTTAGAATAATTACACTCCTTATATCAGAGCATTTCACAATAAGAGGACTTTCCGATTCAAAAATGAACTTTATATCTTTCCCTCTGTAACTTTTTGTTTTAAAAAAGTTGCTTGAGTGCTTTAACTCTCTTTCCCCTAGAAAATAGAAAGTTGGAGAATGTATTAACCAAATAAACTCAGAGTACTACCATTGCTCTGCTGATGATTATGCTAAACCTTTGAAAAACCATCTCTCTTGCATAAATAAGACTGGAGACAATAATCAAGAAACAGGGTTACTCAGCAGACAATGTAAGCTTTGTACAGTGGATGTTTTCCTTGGAATTTTTTTTCTCCCTGATAGAGTGGTAACAAAAGTCTAGCTTTCCGACTTTGTCCCAGAGATGGGGGTTTTAAATCTATCAAGGCAACTTTGTGCCTTATCTAAGCCTCTCCCAGTGGGTCACTTAGGAGGGAAAGCCCTGCTTCATTGGTCCCTGGACAGGAAAAAGGGGCTGGAGTGGGGACAAGGAGCAGGTCTCTGCTTAAATGGATCTGACAGCTTTGCATAAAGGAAGATGTTTATCCCTGTATATGGCATATCCTTTCTCCCTTTATAATCCCCATGGCCAATGTTACTTTTTATAGCACGTCTGACTGTCTGGGAAGGAGCCTCGTTGTGCCATGCCTTAGAAAGCCAAAAGGAAGGGTGAGAAACTTTCAATAATGCTCTCTGCAGAAGGGTTTCCTCCTTTTGCAATCTACAAAGCAGATTAACTGTGTGTGTGTGTGTGTGTGTGTATGTGTGCGTGCGCGTGCGTGCACGTTCGCTGAAGCTCATATATGCTGCAGATACCAGGTGAGAGCTTTTTAGTGGATGATTTAATAGAATCAAAATCTTTTTCTTTATATACTCCTGAAACCTCACTGGGATGTTGAATTAATTGCCAAATTAATAGTAATATTAATAATCAGTTGATTCGGAATTATGTCCTAATGCCATGTTTTGGTGGTGTAACAAACGGGAAAATTACACTGTCTTTGAGTTTTAAAAACACTTTATGGAAAACACCAAAATACCCGTGATTTACTTTTACTTCTACCATCAACACTATTATTTTAGTAAGAAAAGAAAGGAAACTTCGAAGCGGAGTTTAATTTTAAAGAGGATGCAAACTATGTTTTAGAAAGATTTTCTTAATCATCTGGATTAATCCTGACTTTCAACTCAGATAAGAAATAGGATATCTCATAAGGAGGATTTGTAGCATGCAGGGAATTTTTTGCCAACCAGGAAAGTCTCCAAGGGTCTAAGTTATTAAAGTTACTTTTATTAGTAATTATGTCTATATCCCAAATAAAATGAAACTTCAAAACAAACACTTGAAAAAGTCAAGAGAAGTCAATTAAATGGCATGCTTTTTTTCCATTTTGAAAAAAGAATACACCTGTTTATTAAAAGGAAAAAAAGAAATTACATTTTTGTTTTTCATTTGCTTTTAGAAATTTGATCAAGGTTGCAAGGAAGTGTCTGGGCATAGCTATGTGCATCCATGGGCAGGGTCACCAGGCAGTGAAGACGGCTGGACAGCGCATGGTTCCTCTCTGTGCTGCATCCAGCCCCCAGGCACTGCTAACCTTAGAGTGGCATGCTTTTTATAAATTTGAAAGACATGGACATTTTCAAAGTGCCTCATGGCTTGGCAGATTGAATAAAATGAATGTGAGAGTTTAATGTTAACCCCTGACAAATGTGACACAGTTGTAGTTACACACACACACATTGTTCACAAGGTATAATAGATAAACTGCCTGGAGAGACACAGCTTTAATCTCATCAAGGGGCTCTTGTGACTTTGTAAACCGAGTGACCAGAGTTTGAGTAGTTGAGGCTGTCCCTAGACCTTCTGAAGGGGATTACTTCCATGTAATTCTCCAGAGCCTTTTCTAGTAGGCTAAGATGTGTGAGCTGCTTTAATAACAATCACTTAGCCGTCCACATCTCATGCAGTCCACTTCAAATGGAAAAAAAAATCTCTAGAGAAGAAGGGAAATCAGTTACCATACAGGAACATAATGCATACCCCTTCCAGACACTATGACAAATCAAAACAGTGAACCCCAGCACTGCTAGATCAGCCATCCTACCTCCAGCAGAAAGGGAGAGTATACAGTAAAGGACCTGGGAACTGCAGAGCTGGCACCTCACTGTACCCTGGTGGGGTTTTGAGTTTTAGCAAAAGTGAATATTGATATCAAGAGCAATTCTATCAAGTCTGTGCCAGTACCCAAGCTAGTTTCCACTTATAAAATAGATCTTCAAGAAGCCAAGCCATAATAAAAATGACATGCCAGATAGAACACTTATCCAAATCTGCACCTGCCATCTGCAAAAAACCCTATCCATTTTGGTGGAAGTTAGATGAAAATAATAAAAAATCATTGGCTTGACAATATGAAGGTGACTTGGCACTATCTAAACACAACCTGAGCCCACAGGTCATTACAATAATAACACTCAATAAAAGGACAGTCTAAAATTGTGCAAAACCCATGGTAGATTTTAATGCTCATTCCTTAGTCAAAATGAATACATCTGAATGAACACTAGGTACCTGCAACTGAGACTAGGATGTACAACATGTACAGAACTGGATCCGTGTGTCTTTCAATCAGCGAGCCTGCTCATATTTACTTGTAGTACTTGGAGGCCTCAGTACAGTCCTGGCATCTTGGAGGACAGATTCCTCGTGGTCTGTGTTTTTGAAGGAGCTAAGAAGATTCAATTAGCTGGGTGCTTGCTATCTTTTGTTGTGAACATTGGAAACGCTGTGGGGGGGAAAATGGTGCTTTTTTGGTAAATAAGTTTGGAGGTTAAAAAAACACAAATATAGGAGTACAATAAGATGAATATACAGTGATCAAGCCAGGTTAATTTTTTTTTTCATCAAAAAAATCTTATATCAATGTTACAAGTTGCTCAGTTAACACAAGATATTAATTACAATAACAATAAATCTGCTTTGGTCAGTGGTTACACTCCCACCTTATTTTTGTTCATTCCTCAGTGTTGAGGGATTTGGGACAATGTCCACTCTGACTGCGTCAGGCTTAGAGGGGACATAGATATTATGAAGCAAAGGAATGGAAATATTTTGCTTGCAGATGAAGACACTCCTTGCTTTTGGGATGGGACTGGTCCATCCTTATCATTTTGTTAGTTGTCCAGGGCAGGCCAGAAGAACTGGAGAGTAGGAGTTGAGCACATATGTGCTGGGTTTCAGGGCTCAAGCAGCATAGGAACAATCCAAAGTCTTTAAGTCTCTGTGAAATACACTCAACAGGTAAATTGAAAATTAGCGGTTCAAATAAAAGGAGTAGCAGAATCATGATTAGGGGATTTATGAATGTGTACAACTATGTTATATTGAGGTAACTGGTTTTCACATATTCCCACATAGGACCTGCTGAGGGGGTGTTGATTTTATGTAGCTGTGTGGCTTGCCTATGGTATCTGGACATCCTTAGGGCCCTCAGAGCACTTTTGTTTGAGGCTTTGTTAACTGTGGTAGTTTGTGAAGTCTGGCTGGGGCCTGCATAAGCATAACCTCCAAAATGACCTCCCAACTCACTTTGAAGACTCTTAGCCATAAAAACTCTATTTTATTTAATATTTCTCCCTTTTGGACAAGGCATTTCTCTAAAGACATCACTGATTAACACTTGATAATAAACCCTCAGTGCCAGGGAGGCTCATCCCTGGGAGTCATGTCCCATGTTGGGGAGAAGGTAATGAGTTTATTTTCAGAGTTTAAGCCAGGTAAGTTTTTGAAGTTAGCTGTACTAGTAAAAATCACCTCCATTACACTTCTAGAATGAAGGTGTTTAAGAGGAGGGTTTTTTCAAGTATGTTCCTTGAGCCACCTTCATCTGAACCATCTAGTGATCCTATTAAAAATGCCTCCTCCTGGAATGCCTTTTCCATTCTCCAATCTCCTTGCCAGATTTGCCCCAAGTAATCCTTGGAGTAATCCTTGCCTCAGTGCCTGGGCTTTCACCTGAACTAGACTTCTTTAAGATGAAGAGTGTACTTTATTGGGGATTGCATCTCCAGAGCTTAGCATAGAGCCTGGCAGACATTCACATTGAGTGAATTAATGCTGACTTTAAGGAGGTGGACTTGCCTATGATTTCACAACTGAAATAGTTGTGAAATAGTTGAATATCTTGTGTTCCTAGTCCAGGAGAGTCTGAGAACAGAGTTTAGTCCCATGACCAGAGCAACTGAGCCAATGCTCACATCCAGTTCATAGAAGAAGGAAAGAGGAACATGCATTGATTACCAACTATGCTTCAGGAATGATTAGGAGCGCCCCACGTAGTGTCTTACTTGAGCCTCAACTACCTCTAGGAAGAAGCAGTTGCCATCCCCATCACAGAGCTGCGGTAGTAGAAGCTCAGGTGGTTGGGTTGCCTTCCTAGCCTCTCAGAGATACAAGGTGGCTGAAGAAAGATGAACTACTCCCCAGGACTCCTCTGACCACTATTATAGTTTTGGATCAAATGGAGTTTACCCACTCCTGAAGTATCTGATTTGATCCTGGACCTGCCCTAGAAATTAAGAAAAATCCCTGAGAGAGGGAAGTTGGTTCTTTACCCCAAGTCCTAGGATTCCATTTAGGGCACTGAGGATACTTGGCCTTCCCAAAGCACCAGTCAGGGCAGATGGGGAAAGAAGTCCTCTCCCCTTTGTTAGTCCCACCAGCCTGCAGCACCATAGCTCATGGGTGGCCACGGACCAAAGGGTTACCCCAGAGTTCCAGGCTTCAGGCAGTTGGTTCCTAAAGCTGGAGGCAGAACCATATCCCTCGACAGGCTGATGTGTCACAGTCAAGGGTCTGTTGCTCTATAATGGAGCAAAGAGACGATTAAAGCATTTTGCAAGAGATTTGGAGAAAAAGAAAAAGGTTAGTGGTCATGAGTAGGAAAAAAAGCTATAGTTTCTAGAGATTTATGCCTATATTTAAATATGTATGTATGTAAGTAAATATGTATACATGTTTGTACATATGTATAAAATAAGTATTATGTACGTTTGCATCTATATTTGCATGTTTACTTTCAGGGATCCAAACAGAAGAAACTAAAGTCCCTTTGGAATAAGTTTCCTTCTTTAGTTTAAAACTCCTGGCTTGATGATCATGTAGCTTAATAATCCATGTATCCATTAC
This sequence comes from Cabassous unicinctus, assembly GCA_029593785.1. Taxonomy (NCBI): domain Eukaryota; kingdom Metazoa; phylum Chordata; class Mammalia; order Cingulata; family Chlamyphoridae; genus Cabassous; species Cabassous unicinctus. Next base: position 10,480 of record JAQZBX010067337.1, read on the forward strand.
ACATTTGCTGAATGTGTATGTATGTATGGTTAAGATCCATCAGGGGCCAAAATACAAGAGCACCTCAGCAACCCCGTAAAACGGATTCAAGAAAGTGTGATCATATCTTTAAAAAGAGGTCATCCAGATAGAATTGGACTTGAGGAAATGTTAGAAAAAAATAAATAAATAAGACTAGAGAAAAGCTTTAAAGCCCTGCTTTATTATATTTGCCCTTATTTTTTTAAAATGAAATAAAAATATTTTTTTAAAAGACCGGTTAGTGCTAAGAAGAATCAACGTCAACCTTAGTTAATATTAATGGCCCTTGAATTATGTTAAATTTTTTCTTTAGAATCAGGAATTTTTGTAGTTTCACTCACAGGAAAGGGGTTCAAACTCTATCATTTTCAGGAACGCATTGTGTACCAAGTATGAGAATGACTATGCTTACCAATTTTTCCACACCTATCTTTTTTTTAATTACCTATGCTTTTTTGAACATTTCCACCTACATTTACATTGAGTGTGGGAAAGCAGCAGGCAGGTGAAGGGCATGGAAAATTTATAGCATATTTTGCAGTGTTTTAGCAGGAAAGTCAATGAAATTGCTGACATTCACAAGTTGTTACTAGTCTCGGAAGCAGGCAAGAGGGATGCTATCCTCCTCTTCACCTCAAAGAAGGGCTTTTTTAAAAATTAATGAGAAACTAGCTTAGAGAAGTTCTTCCACTATATTTTGACATCCTTTTAAAATTTTATAGTCTCTCTCAGATCATAGAATAATTCTAAACCACAACCCTTTCCTAATCCAGCATTGCTCACCACAACCAGGGCCTATGGAGTTATTTTTGGCAAACTTTGTTTTTTGTTTTTTGCCTCCATCCTACAAAGGTTATAGAAAGCAACACCCAGAAACTTCTCCCAGAGGCAGCTTAGGATTGTTTTCAGGTCAAGCATGCAGCACTGACTTTCTTTTTCCTGTCCCCTGACCCCCTCTTCTTTCTGCCTTTCTCTGTCCATCATAAGTGACTTGGCAACATCCCTCCTCCTGGCACCCATTATAGAAAGGACCAAATTCACCAGGACTGATCCCTCTGTCTAGAACGCTTTTCCTTTGCTACTGTGATGCTTCTGCCCAAATATCCCTCAGTTATTAGAGATGCTTTCCATGACCACCCTAAAGAAAATAGCCCACCAACCACCTCTCTATCTAGTTTCTCTCTCTGTGTTATTCTGCCCCAAGACCCTGGCTTGCTATATTTGTCTGTTGTCTGCTTCTCTCCCATTTGAATGTTAGCTCTTTGTGGAAAGGACTTTGCATTTTTGGTTCAATGCTGTATTCTGCCCATGTCTAGGCAGAATGGTATGCCCCCATACGACACTTGCTTTATGAATTAATAAATGAATGATAACAGACCTTAGCCTCGAAGGATCTGGGCCACTTATTGAACATTTATGGTATGTTGCCTTCAAACTTTGGGTTGCAGCCCAGAGTCAGGTCATTACATCAGATGCACCATGGAATTTTCTCCAAGCTGTGGGAAAACCCAGGAATGGGAAGTGATTGGTTAGAGGATAAAATCCCCACTAGCTATGGCCTGATAACAAGTCTTTAGTCCTTAATCTGTAGGCAAAGGCATTTCAAGAATGGCTCCACTTATTTTCCAGCCTTCTGTCCCATGTGTAGGTAGACTCATTCTCCAGCCAAATTGAGCTATTACTTACTAGGGTATACACCCCTGCCTCTGGGATCTGTTATGACATGCCCTCAAATGTTCATTCCACCCTTTCTGTCCTTCCCAGCCACCCCTTGCCTATCATCACACATCTAAATTTCATCCCACCCTTCCTTTAAGGCCTCCTCCAGGGATCAAGACTTGCGTGAAACTCTTTCTGACCCTTCCACCATCACCATTACCTCCACCTGGCTGGAGGGCATCTCTCCTCTCAACTCTGAGTGTTCAAGATCTCCATCTTCCCTGTTGCGGTAACACTTTCTAACGTGCATTTGGAGGTTTGGGTTGTTCATTTCTGTGGCTGTTCATTTGTTTGTATATGTCTTATCTTTGCTCTTAAACCAAGCAAGTCCCCTTGTTTTTGTTCATCTGCCTCCAGTCAGTTCACATGCTCAGAGCATAAATTCTTTGTTCACAGTAATTCTCAACTGCAGGGCACTCATGCCACGCATCCCACCATGGAGAGGGGTGGGGCCGGAGCGGTGAGTGTCTGAATCTACGGTTCAGGAAAATGTATAGAGTTTTTACAAGTGCCCCACATCTTGCTATTCCACCCACCAATTTCTGACATCCCAAATAAGCTTCCCACACTGGAGAGCCACTGTATTAGACTAGAAACATTACAGGAAGTGACTGTGTATTTTTTCACCTATTGCATTCCCCACAGTGTCTAGACAGTGCTGTGAGCTTAATGGGCATTCCACCAATGTTTGATGACTGAATAAATACCTTCATGGGAAACCTTTCTATTCCCTTGCACCCAGCACCTCCCTAGTCCCAGGTTTGAAATGCACATCCTTAAGGTCAGGCTGTAAAGTACCTTCATCTTTAATCCTTATCCCCTTCCCCAGCCACCCACACCCTCTGACCAGGCATTTATCTCAAGGCACAAAATGCCATTTGCCTGCTGATCAAAGACTGTGGGAATGGGCGGCTGGAGCAGAAAGGCGGCTGCACTCAGATCCTGCCCACACCCTTCCTGTTTGCCACAGCCCACCCCAGGGGCTATGCTGTTTTCAGCTGGCTGAGCAGAGCCCCTCCTCCATCCCCTCTTTCCCTGGTCCTTGCAGACACTCTCTGGGGCTGAAGTGGCAGCCCCTGGCCCAATGGAGGCGGCTTTCAGCATTTCAAGGTGCAGATAGCAGGCCAGACGCTCCTTTCCCCTTTCCTGGGACGCTGATAAGGCAATGAAAACAGTTCCCTATTTTCCTGCACAAAAGCTGACTTAGAAGAATGGGGTGGAGCATAAGTGATAACCAGCCAGAGTTTGTTGCTTTTTGAAAAGAAATGTGGTGGGGAGGGGAGGCGGGGAGACTGAAAACAGGGAGCTTTGAGATTTTGCCCTGGGTTGTAAAACTCCTGCACCTTCCAATGTCAATGCCCCTTTCCAGTCTTAGAGCAGCCTCTTCTCACCTGTGTAATGGAAAACGCTGGCTTAGGGTGGGAGGGCCACAAGTGTCTCCACCTGAGACAGGCTCCACCACCTGGGAGCCTCTCACGTGACCTCCTTAACCAGACTGTAGTTCACAGGTCAGAGGAAAGCAGCCCGTGGAAAGACAAGGATGCCATCCTGCGCGTTTAACCATCTCAATCAGTTTTCTCAGCCTTTTGAACCCATCCACTTGGTCATTTCCAGTTCAAGACATGTGTACATTAATATGGGAGAGCTGCATCAGCTCGATGTGATCTTATTTATCTGGAGTGCCCCTGGTCCAGGGCTAGTTAAGTAAACAAAACAGTCTGGAGTTTCCAAGTTATTCTGCAAGAGGAATCCTTCAAAGATGTAGTTGGTGTTTGGGGAAAGCAGAGGTCATGGGGGGAGAATTGGGATGGAAAAATGGAGGATCACCAATTCCATTTGAAAGTGGAAAAAGTGGAATGAGAGAAAAATCTCACTTAAAGACATGTTTGCTAGTTGGAGAACACTGCCCTGAGTTTGGCTCTAGTCTGTCTCTGTCACCACTTGGTCTTGGAACAGGATCTGCAGGCCTTTTTTCCTTATCAAGAAAAGGAAGGGAGTTTTCTAGGCTCAAGTCAAAGAAATTTTCTGACTAGCGTAGAGTCCCAATATTGGTACTATTGTTTGTTGTTGCTTTTTAAGCAATGTGCAGCCAGGATTGAGAAGCAGTGAATGGGATAATCTCTAAGGCATTGCTGGTTGTAACAGTTTTATGGATCCAAGTGCAGGGCCCAATTTCTCTGTTAGGCCATGTCTCTTATCTTCCTAAAGACTTCACCCAGGGCTCCTTGACAGCCCCAAGCCTTTCTGAAAGTGATAGAGAAAGGAATTCAGCAACTGGCTGCTGCAGCTCCTTCCCCTGCTCTCGGAGCCTCAGAGCAGGTGTTTGCACATCTGCCCAATCACCGAAGGACCCAGTTTTTCAAGGCATGTCAGTGTGGAGGGCTCTAAGCGAATTAAAGCAGGGCCACATTCATGAGCTTAGCTTCTCCAAGAAAAATATAAAAACTCAACTGAAATGCTAGCAGTGAGGAGAAGAGGACACAGAAGTAAAACAACCCTAGGAGGCAGCTTTGACTCCAATCCATTTCTCCTCACGAATGAGGCTGCAATGAACAAAATGCAGCCCACTGATGAAGAGACGGCTGGGATGGACCTCCTCTACTTTTCTTGAGAAAACACTTACTTGTCTTTACGAATGTCACCATCTCCTATTTTTGCTCCCTAAATTGCTGTTTAAATCATTCTTATTGTCCCTCTGTTTCCCTTCTCGCCTCCTCACATCAGGCTTCCTGGACTGGCTCCTAGGATCCACACTCCTGTTATTACTCAGGGCTTGGTGGTTTTTCAGGGAGCTCTTCCACCCCTGAGGAGCCTCAGGAGGGCCTGCCTTTGTGAAAACTGCCTGTAGTATTGCCAACAATTCTTAAGTGATTTAAAAATCAAGTGTGCCACTGCCTAATTAAAAAGTAAACAGTACAAACTTAAGTAAAATGCCAAATTTTCTCATACAAATGGAATAGTTAGATAATAAAAACAAAAGATAAGTGTGGTTAGGTTAATTTAGAGCTTTAGCATAAAAATCTCAGGAATTGGAAAGGGTCTTATCAATCATATGGGCCAAACTCCCAAAGGATATTCTCTCTCTTCCACACCCTAGCATCCAGCCCTCTAGCATCTGACTAAATATCCAGTAATGGAGTTCACTTTCTCACTAGGATGAGAACCTTCTCATTCTGGTTTTGATCTGTTTAAAAAAATCCAACTGAGATCAAATTCCCAATTAGCAGCACTGTGAGTAATAATACTGCCCTGAAGAAAGCATCGGCCCATGGAATTAGAACAGGGAAAACACAAATGGGAAAGGAAGGCTGTAGAATGGGCAATAGTGGCCTGAGTTATTTATTTGTAATTTCCCCCTTAGAATCACTTCAAAAATTCACACATTCATATGGCCTTTTTCTTTCCCCAACTAGGGAGGGCTGAGAGAATATACTCCCATTCAGCAGCGTTAAATAAGGAATTGATGCAAAACTCTTCTGAAAGTGTTTGAGATATACATACATACATATATATATATATTTAAAGATTTGTATTATTTATTTATTTCTGTGACCCCCCTCGTTGTTTGCACTCACTGTCCGCTCTCTGTGTCTGTTTGTTGTGTGCTCGTCTTCTTTTTAGGAGACACCAGGAATGGAACCTGGGACCTCCCATGTGGGAGGGAGGTTCCTAATGGCTTGAGCCACCTCCACTCCCT
>JAQZBX010067338.1:0-15951 GCA_029593785.1 Cabassous unicinctus
ATAAGTGTATATTGTTTTAAGCCACCAAGTTAGCAATAATTTGCTACTGCAGACATAGAAAACTGACACAGTATCTAACTGACTTCTCAAACCCTGCCTCCACATCTGGACTCCTGACAGTCCTTGCAAATTGGCTCTTCTGGGCATCCTCCCTGTCTCAGAAAATGAAAATTCTATCCTTCCAATTGCTCACCCAAAACCCTGGAATCACCTAGAACCCCTCTCCTTATCTGACACTCTGCATCCCACTTGCTCTACCTTCAAAACATATCTGGAAGCTGCCCACTTCTTACCACGGCTGCCACAGCCATCCTGGTCCAAGACAATGCCATCTTTTGTTGAAGTGATTGCAACAACCTCCTAACTTGTCTCTCTCAATCCTTCCTCGCTCCTGACACAGATAGGAAGGGACCACACAGCAGCCAGAGATCTTCCCTCTGCTCTCCCTGCACCCCCTGCATAGCCCCCCTACCCCTGCCATTGTACATAAATGCAATGCACTCAGAAACCTAAATTCTTATTATGACTTCAAGGCCTTGCATGACTTGCCTCTGTGGTCTCTCTTACCTCATTTCCATTGAAAACACCTCATCCTCTCTCATTGCCCTCCAGCCACACTGGCCTCCTTCCTGTTCTTTGACTACTCCAAGCACACTTCTGCCTCAGGGCCTTTGAACTTTCTGCTCCCTTTGCCTGGAATGGTCTCCCCCCAGATATCTGGCAGCTCACTCTTTCACCTCTTCTAGGTCTTTATTCAAATACCACCTTCTCAATGAAGGCTTTCTGGCCACCCTATCTAAAACTTTACCCCCAACCTATTTATCCACACACGTCTCTGCTTTGATTTTCTCCCATTTATAACATTCTGGCATACTATACATTTTACTTATTTATCATGTTAATTTTCTTTTCCTCTCGCCACAATATGAATTCCATGAAGACATGGATTTTTGTTAGCTTCATCCATTCCCATATTTCTAATGCCTAAAACAGCATGTAGCTCAATAAATATTTCTTAAATCCTGAAAGGGTGATCCTTTTGACCTGGAGAATAGAGATAGTCATACTTCTTTACCAAAGAAGCTGAGAGACCCATATCCATTTTAATTAAGGATCACGAATGGCCTACAGCTATGAGATGAACACGTTGGTTAAGTAGATGAACTTTTATTAAAATAAAGAGAATGATAATTCCTGAATTTTCTTTGGTCTCAACCATTTTCCTATTAGCTGTCTCAATCTTTTATTCATATGTATTTTATTTCTCTTGAAGTTCTCCTGCTATTTGGAATTTCCCAAGTTGTATAAATGATCAGAAAGCTAGAAATGCTCAGCAGAAATTAATGAAAATCGAGGATCATTTTGCAAATCGAGGTTTGGTATTAGGAAACAATAAAATAACATAAAACATATTTTTCCCTGTAGTCATACCCAGCAATGTGGGATCCTTAGCTCTACACCTTGAATGGCAAAATTAATGCTTAATTAATGTCTAGTGAATGAAAGTAATTGAAACAAGCGTATCACATTTAGATTACTTTATTTTCCGTTTGCTGAGTGATAGATATTTTCCTACTGCTGAGAGAATGGAAAGAGGGTTGTGTGGGGTAAAATCAAAATGGCTGCTTTCCTGTGTTGCTTTGATTGTGACTTTCTATGTAGAACCTTCCGCACCTCCACCCCTTCCCCTGTGTCAAAGGGCAAGCAGAAGAACAAGCCCCCGGGCCTCTGCAGCCTGCACGGTTAACAGTTTGCACAGGAAATATCAGGAGCGTGTTTCTGCCCCAGGCGGGAGAACCTGTCTTATCTCCATCCCCAACCACTGGAGCTCGGAAACTCACTCTGCTCCCTGGCAACACTTTACCAGTGGGTGCAGCTCACCACAGAACTCTGGCTGGGCCAGAGAACACATTCAGAGAAGGCCGGGAGGGTGAAGCCCGTTCCCCTTTGGGGATTTAGACTTAAAGTGAACTTTAAACAAGAGTCTAGGAAGCAACGTCTCAGACAGGTGAGAGGCAAGAACAGGTGTCGGCTAAGAGCGACGAACAGCTGAGCTCAAGCCACTCTAGGAGGAGAGAAAACTGAACACCGCAGAACTCAAACCAACTGGTTTGAAGGGGTTTCCAGTAGTTCCCTAGTGACAAGGAAATGGAATTGTCTCTTATAACCCAATGTATACCATATGGAGTTGCGCACTTAGAGATTTCCAAGTGCGCTGTATGGCAAAATGCAGCTAGTTTTCATTCTGGTCTGTCAGTCTGGTGTTTTCTCAACAATCCCTTTTGGTATGTTCTTAAAGTCCTTAATGAAAGAACTCTTCCAAGTGTCGCTTTGAATGGTGGGTCTAGATGGAGTAGACACAATCTAATAATTCAAATCCATTCCGTGGCCAGAGCGGGAAAACACAGAAAGCCACACTCCTAAAATGTAGCTTCAACAAAGTTCATTTCAGACGAAGTCTGTTACATGTTACCCCCCCCCCCCATTACATAGCAGGGACTGTGGCTTGATCATGTTTTGCTTCTCATTGCGCCAAGCACAGTGTCTTGTACGTGGTAGGCATTAAATAGGTATTTGTTGGATTAGACCAGGTGTTCTGACATTGTCAATAAGCCCTGCATATTTTTGGCTGGGGGTTTTCAGGCACCCTGTTCCATCTTGCCCCATAGGGCCACCAAGATCTATGAATTTTGACTCTCTAACCCACATCCTGTTGTGCACAGGTACTTGCAGCCAAATGCTTGCAGAAACAGTTCTTAAGTGATAAAAGATCACCCACAATAATGGTGTGCAATTGCCTCCAGAACCGGAGGCCTATTGCTGCTATTGTTTGGAAAGCAGGTGGGAGTTGAGATTATCCTTCTTGTAGGTAGATTCCAAAAGTGGCTCCCATAGAAACTGTCTCAGTGTTCAAATTGATCTTTAAACAGGATTTCTTATCTTGAGAGGCAATATATGTCATCATGCGGAGTAAATATTCTCAGCTAAAGACACAGCTATAGGTCAAGTTATAGAATTGAATTCTTAGTGAAAGGGTCAGAGGCCCATCCTATTCCTAGTGGGCGCTTTTAGCATCACCTGTCCGGGTTGTGAATTCCCAAGTGGTGGGGTCATTGCTGCCTTCCAGGAGGTAAAACCAGGAGACCTTGGCTTCAGTCTGCCTTTGCTTTACCCTCCCTCGTCTTCCTCATTCCCTCCTTCATTCCACGATGCCCTCAAAATCCACGTTAACAAAGTGTGGGCTTGCAAGGTTGATGAGCTCTGAGATATCTGCCTGGGCACTGAAGTCACTGAATCTTGGACAGGGTAATGAGTGTTGGATTTGAACTTTATGAGTTTATCTCAGAGTCTCTAATTCTTTCCTTTTTATTGGCCGAATGAAATATAAACCAACTGATACAGCTAAGAAGAATGCACTTCAGAGAAGTCACAGGATTACATCAGTTTTGAATGATGGTTCAGTCAAGTAGCGCAAAGAAAGCACAAAAGCATATGGCCTTCATGGAAAGACCCATCTTCTTACTGCTTGAGTTTTGCATTGTGGGAAGGGGAAGGACTGTAGTAGAAATGCCTTGTGTTCCTAACTGCTCTGAGGTTCAGAGCTATTTAAATAAGTTTCTTAAGGGAAAGAAATTTAAGGGAACTCTGGCAAGAATTATTCTACCTATGCTGGTACTCATCACAGACTACTTGTTCGTTAAGAAGTGACCTTGGCCCAACTAGGTTTTTCTTATTATTATATTGGAATTGTTGATGTTGGGCTAGTACAACAAAGTGGTAGTTTCTCTAAGACTGGTCTAAAGGTCAGAGAAACATGCCATGGTTTGCGTACAGATAGAAGGCAAGAAAGAACCACAAGATGTCCATGGTTCTTCTAGGCCAGAGGGATTCTGATGAGATTTCCTCTGAAGGCCTTTGTTTGGTGGCATCCTCCATGGGCTAGCACATTCTTCATCAATCTTACTAAGACTCAGAAACCATCTAATTTACTACCCACCACTCAGATGTTCTACCATCCTATGTCTTTGACACCATCTAAATAAGGAAGATATACTACAAAGCGTTTTAGGGTTGGTAATGCCCAAGGAATCATGGAGTTTAGACATTAGTGATCATAATGGACTGTTCTTTACAGAAGAGGACTTTTTAGAAGGGATGTAGAAGGCACATTGATGAGCCTGGTCCTTATGCCTGCATGTCCTCTGTGGCTGCTCCACCTTCTTGAGTGGGAGGAGAAGTTGGTGACATCAGTGGCATCTTTCTTCTTTCACTCATCACTTCTCTGCTCAACAGTTGCATGCCCATTATGCACCTTCTTCTCCCTATTTCCAAGTGGTCAAATAGATTCCAGGAGTCAAAAGCCACTGTCTTCAGGATAAGGTTAGACTTCTATCCTCCATAATTTCAAAGTAATTCTACAAAGATGTGAATATCATAACTGTGTTTTGTTGTTAATGATTTAGAGAAGATGACTGTATCCTGGGTCTGGACATACATATTTTAAATCACTTAACATTCATACATTCAGCAAATAGTTTTTAGACATCTACTATACCACCAGACTTTAATTAAAGACTCCTGATCTAGCCTCTCTCCTGTTCAGGTCCTTTGTGATATGGTCCCACCCTGCCTATGTGATCTAACTTCCCACTCAGGAATAACCTATTTCTACTGTGTATCACATGAGGGTATATGAAAAATGTGTTGCTATAAACCTGTTCACGGTAGGCCATGCCTCCTATCTGTCATGTCATATTTCTCACCCTCATTGCTCTGCACCTCACCGTGGTAAAAACACTCCAGCTCTCCAGTGAGCATTTGGCTCATTAATTGACGTGTGAGACCACAGTCTTGAACATCCACAAGATCATCAATAAAGAGTCTCTTGAGTTGCCTAGTGCAACAGAAAAATGGGAAATTTTGAGAAACAGAGGAATCTAGGGCAGTTTCTGCTTTGAATTTGGGACTGAAGCTAATCCCAAAGGCTGCCAAAAATCTGGAACCACTTTGCTGGCTAGATGCTGTCAGTGAAGGCACGAAGAAGCGTTTTTCCTTTTTCTTGGGGTCAGTTTATAGCATCCTGGAAACTATCCTTAGATCATAAGTCTCTGCTCTCTGTGCTCTAATGCCTCCCTTTCTAAAGATCGTCTTAGGGCCCCACACCCTTTTTGTCAGCCTGTCCTCTCTCCCAAGTGGAAATCAACTTCATTACTTTCCTTTAAGTTTTCTCCCTGCCACTCCTCCACCCGCCCCCACATTTGGACCGTGTCTTTAATCTTCTTTCTTATGGCCCACGGAATCCATTACCATCCTTTCTCTCTTCCCCAGAGATGACCTGAAATCTCACCAACGTCTAACGCTCTTCTTGCAAAGTGTTTATTAAGTGACTTTCTGCATGCAGCGCTGGGCTGGGCAACGCCCCCAAAGAAGTTCATCAAGTAAGGCCCATGACTTTTGGTCAGTTAATAAATACTTCTTTTTTTTCCTTTTACTCTTTCTTGTGCATTATTCACCTTTTCTGGTCTCTAAACTGGCACAAAAATTTCCTGCCTCACAGAGCTGTTTGGAGGAATGAATGAGGTAATATATCCCAAAGCACTCTGACAAAACTACAAAGTCCCATAGACATGTTTCTTATTATTTCCATCACTCAGTGTAATGCTGGATGCCTTGGTTATTTTAGTTAAAATGAATGAATGAATGAATGAATGAATGAAATAAAAGACATGGTCTCTGCACTCTGCTTAGACTTGGGCTGGGAAGAGGCTACACATGCTCATGAAATACCATGAGAAAAGTGTCTAACAACACCTCACTTATCCTGATGCCCCTTTTGGGCAACTGCAATTATCCAGAACATCTGTGAGAACTGGGTAGTGTCCTGGCTGCTAGAGTAGCAAGAATAAATGTCCCCAAACACATGTACCAAAGCACGTGCACTTTATCCATTAAGGAGGTCTTCAAACAGAATCTGCTTATTCTTATGATTTTACTAATTCTTCCAACAGATATGCTTTTTCTGGGCTCCCAGCTCCCAGCAACATTTTGAAACCAAATGAAAGTTGGAAGCATCTTGCTAAAGGGAGCTGATAGTGGGCCCTAGAGGTATTGCTATAATACAGCCTAGTATAATAACTGCTGTCTTTTAATGATGACCAGTTGTGATCAAGTCAAATCTAAAGTAGATTGTTTAAGTTAAATACATTTTAGAAATGTTTAAAAAAAAAAGGAAAAGAAATTTGAGTGCTTAAAATGTTAATTCCAGGGGTCAGGAAAATGCAGGGTAAGGATAATACAGCTGCGCCAACAGTTGGGGAAGGAGGCTGCATGCGTTCAATGTGCAAGGTTGAGAGGACGGAGCAGGGGCTGCTCATGTAGGGGGTATTGTCCTAGTGGAGACTGGAAGCAGGAGCAGCAGTTGTGGTTGCAGCTGCCGCCTCTGTGCTCAGCACAACTCTAGAGCTATTCTAAGTTTTCACACATTGAAACCTCACAGCAACCCTGCAAGGCAGCCTTATTACCATCCTCCTGCAGAGAAGGCACGGAGGCACTAAGTCACTCGCTCAAGGTCAAACGGAGGTGGAGGTGAGTCTGACTCTCCAGTCTATGCTATTCCTCATGGCGCTAATTGCTTCCCCAGGTTTTAAATGAGGAGAATAAAATTCATCAAGAAGGAGAAGAAAACCAGGAGCAGAGTAATTATCAAAACGATACTTTAAAATATTGTGAGATTAGAGAAAAGCTGCCATGTGGTTTTCTGGTCAAAGAAAAATCTATGAAAAAAGTGAGGTTTAGGGAATTGTCTGATGTATAAGAAGAGGTTGTCAATCGGAAAAAGGCACATCATATATAGCAAGAGTGACTGTGATTTCCTAAAGCTCTTGCTTACTTGTGTGTTTGTGCGTGTGTGTGTGTATTAGGATGGGATATAAAATATTTTTCAGACCGACAGACCCAGACCTTGAAAGCCCTTGCTCTCTCAGGGACAAAGACAGGTGCAGTGGCCTGGGCTGAGGGGCCAGATCTGCTGCCTCACTGCTCCACAGTCTGCCCTTGCTCCAGTGACATCCACCGATTTAATAGCTCCATCCGGGTTGCCTGCTTATATTTCTAAAGGGAGGAAGCATATATGGCCTACTTGCCTGGGAAGCGTTCCGAGTGTGGGTATAGTCACGAAGGAGCTCTTACAGAAGGAACTTTCTATAGGTCAATTGTCTCAGTGCCTGAAGGGCCACTCAGGCAATAAGCAAGCATTGACCCAGCTCCTACTACGTGCAGGGCCCTGGCTTAGGTTACTTGGTTCCTTGTGCGTGCTTTGGGTTTAACAAATACATGCCTGACATAAACTTAAAAAACGGCAGAGAGAAAAATTTGTTTGGAAATGGGAGAAAGAAGACAAAGTCCTTCCGCTGTGTATCTACAGCTTGACAAGCTTCAGCTTAAGGATTGGCTTTAACTCTGTTTGCATTTCCAGTGGGTATGTTTTGAGTTGGCACACAAATTCAATGTGTGAATGGCGTGGGAGTTTAGAAAGTTGCATTGCTGTTTCTCTTTTTTTAAAATTAACAGTGGAATCTTTATGAGAGCAGTGTAGGCTCCGGAATGTGCCACACACGGTTCCCTAACTGCATAATTAGGGAGTTCACCATGGTAAAATAGTCCTCATTCTTGCCCAGATTGGCACCCCTCCTCCACGGCCCCCTCTGAGAGGCAGCTGGTGGACAGAGCAGCCAGCTTTGCAGGCTTCCCCGACTCCGGCAATTTCAGTGCCAACGTCGGGTCCACACCCTGGTCATTAGGGCTTCTCGGGTGAGGCCCACAGACTGTGTCTACCTGCTCTGAAGTCCCTGTTGCCTTCAACTGCCTGGATTTTCTGGATTCACCACGAACTCCTCACTGATTAACAGGAGGTGCACGTGTCCTCTCTGGCACGGTCAGTCCCCTTCTAGGGAAGACCCCTCAACACAAACGTGGCTCACAGACAGCAGCCTCAGCGTCATTGGAGCTTATTAGAAATGCAGACTCTCAGGCCCCCCTCCCCAAGCCCTACTGAATCAGAATCTGCATTTTAACACCATCCCTGGGGAATTCGTGTGCATATTAATTTGAGAAGCTCTGGGGCAGGCACCGGAGAGCAGCACAGGAGACAGCCTAGGGTTCTAGTCAATCAACTACCCAAGCGACTGATCAACACCTAAATATCTCTGAAGAAGCTACCATATGTGAAGTGTGGAAATCAGAGTTATAAAAAGGTACAGTCCTTGGGCTTCTCATGTAACATGTTTTCTTATCGTGGCCATAGGATCGAGGAATTGCTCTTCAATAAATTGGCCCAGGAAGGTAGGACAGTGGGAGGCTAAAGCTGTGGCCCCTGCACATGCAGAGATTGAAATGCACTTGTGGCTCCTGCAGTTACTTACTGCGCTTCTATCATATTGGGTGGTCAGTGCTGGCAACAGAGAAAAAACAATTGTGTTTGGCCTTTGGCAGAAAGCAATTGCAGGGCAAGTGAGCAGGCAGGCTGGCTGGTACTGTGTCCCGTCGTGGCTTTTGCACCAGTGTTTTAAAACCTCTTCAAGAAATCTATCAACCAGAGTTCATAGGTACAAAACCTTCATTCGGGATACACCAATGATTTATTTTTATTTATTTGTTTATTTATTTTTAATAATAATTTTTTAAAAGATACTTAGATTACATAAATGTTACACAAAAATTATAGAGATTCCCATATGCCCCACCTCCCACTCCTCCCATAACATCCCACATAAACGTCCTTCATTAGTGTGGCACATCACCTGCAATGGATATACACATCTTGGGGCCTTGCCACTAAGCATGGACCATAATACCAATGATTTATTTAAAGCAGTCTTTTCACGTTCTTAAAGTCAGATTTGACTCTTCACTTTCCTGCTCTCCCAATATCCAGCATGCCACCAAGTTAGTAATTCTTCTTTGGAAATGTCTCTCGTTTTGCTTCTTCCTCTTCATTTCCTGCATCATCCATATATTCCAGGGTGTTATAGCTTCTGGTTATAACAGGCTATTATAGATTCTGGCTACAAATATTTCTTGTTTCCAAAATATTTCCCCAAACACAGCTTAAAAATTTCTTAAGCTGCACAGAGCTTCTTAAGACAAGGTTTATTTATCAAGTCACGACCCTGCTCCATAACAACGACACTTTGTCTAAATGTTTCTCCTTGGTCTTAAAAGCTTCTGTGAGCTGGCCTCCTGACACTGGGACAAGCTTGCCATTTATGTCCAAAATATTAGTCAAGATTTCCTTGGAAAAGAGAAAGTCACTTTATATTGAAGTCTTTACAAAGTCGGGTGCTTTTTGTAAAGAGCACTGTAATATGGGTATTTTTTTCAATTATGTTATTTGGAACAAATATCACTGCTTATTATGTGGTCTCACTGATGTGAACTAAATATGATGAGTAGACTTATGGAATTGAACTATGGAATATAGGTTGGTGGGAGATGGAATGTGGGTTCAGGAGGGGAAGCTGATGCTGGATTGTATGTAGAATGTTTAATAAGGTCAATTGTAAGTATGTGGTAATGGATGGACGTGATGGTAACACATTATAATCAGTGTAACCAACATTGTTGACTTATGGATGTGATTGTGGCTGAAACGGGTAATCTATAGAGGCTAGTGTTAGTAGGAGGATGGCTGGAGGATAATATAGGGAAAGTATAACAGTGATTTTGGCAGTAGATGAGGATTGTGGTTAATATAAATACAGGAATGTTCTACTACAAGGTATTAAGAATATGGTGGTACATGGGGAAAATATTTAAAAAATGGGGAAAGCACACGTGTGAGGGAGGTATATTAGAACTATGTGCTATTTGCATGTTCTTGTTCTGTAAATGTACATTCAAAAAGAAAAATTAGAAAAATGGCTGTAAGTGATTATAACGATGCATATGAAGATACATAAAAAGAGTTTCAAAAATTGGTTTATGAAAGGGGAGAATGGAGCGCAGCAGTATTCATATGTTGTATAAGGTATTAGACACAGAGATGCACTGCCCAGATCTGCCTCAAGGCAGGCCTTGCTGCCTAGATGTGAAGCCCTTCCAGGCACAGCTGCAGAGCTTCGCCTGAGGCCCACTCTCGGGGCGGCCCACAAGGTAAAGAGAAAAAGGCCTGGCCATTTCAGCGTCACTGAGGATAATTCTGGTGGGCGGCATTCATGCCAGAGCTCCCTGTAGGGTTGGCAGAATCTTTGTCACAGCTCAACTTCTTCCTCTGCCTGATCCTACTTCCTCACCCTTCCTTTCCCTGATGTACTAACTTTACACCCCAATTTCCACCTCAGCATATGCTTCCAGAGAACTCACCTTGTGTCAGCTTGGCTAATTAAATTAATATGTTACCAGGAGACAATGACTAGTTCATCTGCGTCCTTACAAATTTATATATTCAGGTGGACTCCTAAAATTTTTTAAAAAATCATCTTACTGGGAAAATTGGTGTCATCTCCTGAGCAAGGTCACTTTTCATTTGCATACCCTTGGTATTCTCATACTATTGTATTGAGGCCCGTCCACTCGCTGTCCCTCTCAGCCTGTGCCCTATTTGATATATTATGCTTCACCGCACTCAGATTCTGGTCCACGCTCTTCCCTCTACTGAGACTGGCCTTCCTTCTGCTCTCCTGTATGTCTAAACCCTACTCATTTTTCAAGGTCTATCTAAAGTTTCACTTCTTCCATGAAGACCTCCTTGACTTCTACAGTCCTCTCTTATTTCTTTATTTTATTGAAAAACATTTAAATAAAATGAAATTTTATTGTATTTTAGCAAGACTACTTAATTAAATACAGCCATTCTATAATTGTTTCATGTGAATCAGACAGCAAATTCGTGTCTCCCAGTACCTGATACAAGGTAGGTCCCCATAAACATACTAGTCAGGAATAAAATCCATGTGTGATAACAATATTGAAAATACCCAGGAAAGTTTAAAATTTAGATTATGCCCTGGAGCAGTGTGTTCCAAAGTGTTTTCCTTGGGTTTGTTCTTTAAAAAAAGTTTCCAAGGCCAAGCTAATTTGGAAAATGCTGCCTGCAATAACTTCTGATTCAGGATGAGTTCACTGGCCTATTAAGGAATCTGAGAAGCCTGTAGTAAACAAATCTGTTTGACTTTGTTTAACCCAAACTAATTTCATAAAGAAATACATTTCCTTTGCTTTTGAGGTGGTGTCTGTTAGTATCCCTGTGGAATTTGTGGCATGCGCAGAACATGCCCTTGGAGCTGTGCCCTGGAAGATGGCAGAGTTGACGTTGGCTCTGAGAGCACAGCCAGGCCTAAGCACCCAGACAGATGGACTCCCCAAGGCAAATGCGCTGAGGACTGATATTCCCAAACTAAGGTGGGGAACATTGCTCCAGGAGGCAGGTGAGTATATCACCATGTCCAGGCACTGGTCAAAGGAACAGCTAGAGGTACAGCTGGCTGGTAATGCCACTGACTCATGGGGAAAGGGTTGCCACACTGGCTGCATGTTGGAAATCACCATCACCTGGGGAGCTTTAAAGCATACTGATGCCTAGGCTCACCCCCAGAAACGATGAGGTCATTGGCCTGGGAGTGCAGCCTGGGCACTGGGATTTTTAAAGCTCCCCAACTGATTCTAATTGCAGCCAAAGTTAAGAACCACTGCATTAGGGGAATGGGAATGTTCATATTTGAAAAGTTTTTTTCCTTCTATAATCTAGATCCCCTTTATTGAGCGTATCTGCAGTAACAAATTGCTCTGGGAAATTGACAGCCACTGTACTATAAGGAACTGCCTGTGCTCCTCATCTTGGAACCTGAGCCTCTTACTCCACGTGGGGTCTGAGAACCACCAGCACTGACACTGTCAAGGAGCTCGTTTGAAAGGCAGAGTTTCAGGCCCCACCCAGATCTCCAGTCAGGATAGGCATGAACATTCCAGTTGGAGAAGCACTGAGCTGGAGAGAGCTGTCCTTGCAAAAAGCAGCCCCATCTCAAGTTACAGCCTTCGGCTCAGAGTGCCTGCTCGTCCGGTTGCTTCTTAATTCATCTTCACATCCAAAGCATGTCCCTCTTAGTCAGAAGTCACACTAGCCTCCTAGGCCTCAGTTCTGCTACCCTGGAGAACGACTGCCTATCTTTTTAAGGAGCCTCTAGGGTCTCCCAAATTGAATTTTTCAAAGATCATTAGTGATCATTTTAAGTTGGGCAATACCAAATTGGTGAAATTCTGTCTAGCTGTTTTCCCCTGATGTGGTAAGAAGCAGAAAAAACTAGAAATTTAATATTACGTATATAAATGACAGATGGTGTCAGAAATGGTTCTTTTCCTTCTTTGTTTTGGATTAAATAAAGAATGGGGAAAATTCAGAAATGTGGGCCCTAAGAGATTAGCCAAGTCATCAAATATGTGCCATGTAGAGACTAAGATTCCATTCCATGAGTTCCTGGAGAGCTAAGCTGGATGGACGGAGAAAGAGGAGCAAAGGAAAACTCCACAAATACCAGTGAACTCTGCAGTGTAAAGGATTGTGTTAGACTTTCTAGCTCCCCCGTGAACTATGGCCATAACGTGTTACCCTAATGACTGTTTTACAGTCTAATCTCCCGCTGGGTGTGCTTGTTACCTTAACAGAAGGGCTTGATTATAAATTTTCTTCACAATGAAAAACAAACAAACCAAAGGAGCCTCACATTTCTGTGATGAGTAGATGTTCTAGATCATCAGCCTTGTTCTTTTTCTCTCTATTTCCAAGCTCACGAAAGATCTGTCAATTCAAGAGCAAACAGCAGCCTTCTTAATGCCCAGAAATGGCTGAATCCTCATTGTAATCTGGCATCCTGCTTGTGCACTGACTTGTTAATTAGTGCCCTGATCCACTTGTTCAACAAATATTTATTATCCACTGTTTTCTGGGAACAGTGTTAGGCACTGGGTACACATGCTTGTTCCACCTAAAACTCAGAAAAGAACATGTCGTGGATAGACCCTCAAACAAAAGGTTTCTAGAAAGAACCTAGTATTAAGAAATGAAACTATAATATAGTACTTCATCAATACAGAATATGAATTTATTCATCTAAATTATAAGATCATTATTATAAATGCTCTGGCAATCCATTTTAAATAAAAGATGAAATTTTGATTTGTGTATAAATCCAGTCATTCTGAAGACAACTTATTTTCCTCTCTACAAAATACAATAGTGGTTCCAAATTTGATACTGGTAACTTTGGAAGCAATGTGGCACGTCTGTTACCTGCATGGGCCTTTTGGCTCTTTCCATAACAGAGTTTGCCATGGTAAGATCATCAGTCCAAATGCGGCCAAACAGTAGTCCTTACACCATGGAATTGTGCAAGAATTGATAGCAACATGTCCACCTTTGGGACTGAAACAGTGATTTTAGTTGATGATGATGGTGCAGCAAGAGGCCAAAGAGCTCACTGTATTTATTTTGGTTACTTAATTATTGAAAGGTATGAAAGAGGAAGGCTGTCTTTCAGGTTGGGGATCAGCCAAGGTTCTTGGTCACAAACCAAAGACCCCCTCCTGGATAACATACGCAGAAAAGGAATTCATTGGAAAATATTGGGGAGCTCACTAAATCAATGGGAAGTCTGTAGAACCAGGCCTGGAGAATGGTCTGAACCAAAGGAGGCTGGGCAGTGGGAGCCAGGGAAGATCATGTCACAGGAGCAATCTGGTTGGCACATTAACCTTGGCACTGCCCCCTCCGCCACCAGACTCTTGGCACCAGAGTCCCTGTGTCTCTCCTTCCAAAGTTCCAGTTGGGAGCACTCAGCCTAGTCCAGATCCCTGCTCACATCGTAGCTGGCAAAAGGGTGAAGAAACATATCTTTGGTCTCCTTTCAGCTCCTGGAGTAGAGGGGGAGGGCCTTAGCTCCTACCAAGACTCATAAATAGGAGGTTTATTCCCAAATAAGAAGAGGGTGTGGATGCTGGGGCAGCCCAAAACATGGCTAGTGTCTACTAATGATAATAACTTTAAGGTGTGTCATCGCTTGCTCATGTTCCATGCCCCTTGCCTGTGGTGAGAGTTTGCAGAAAGTTGGGGACTCCCACAGCTTATCTGGTCTTGTGCATGGGGAAGAAGCCAAGCCCAACATCTGAACAGAATATCGGGCTCTTTGGACACACTTACCAGAAACCCAACCCAAATTAGCTTAAGCCAAACAGGAATTTTAAGAATATGGGACAGAAGTGAGTCTCATGGTACCCAAGGGCAGATAACTGCTTGGACTTTGGGAATAACATGAATCCAGTGACCTGAATGCTGGGAAGAGTCCGCTGTTAACATTATTATCCTTGACAGCATTGTTTGTTGAGCACTTACTGTATTCCAGGCACTCTGCTCTCTGCTTGGATCCATTGGGTTTATTCTTTACAACAACTCTATGAGATCACTTCTGTTTTACAAAGGAGGAAGTCTGGAGAAGTTAAGGCATGTGGCCAATGTCGCATGACTATTGAGTAAGAAAGCAGAGGTGGATTTTTGGAGCCATACTGAGCTCCCCTACCTGGTACAGACCACCGCCATCTGTCCCTCAGTTTCACAGTCCTTGACTTTCACATATGCTGTCCATTATCATAGGGAGAGATCACACTTCTCTGACCCCCAAGTCCAGTCTCTGAAGGAAAGGACCAGGATGGGCCAGCTCAGGTTAGGCACCAGGGATCCCAGAGTAGCTCTGTCATAACCAAGCAGATGAGATGGGTAAGGGTGGGAGCTTCAAGGGCAGGGCAATCATCTTCAGAAAATAAGGGTTGCTGGGCAGCCAAACAACCATTAGCTGGAAGTGTCAACTTTGTCTCCTGCGTGAATTTTCATTTTTGCCTTACTTTCCAGTAGTTTAGAAATAAATTTAATTTTCAAAGGCAGTGACTAATTAAGCCCACATGTGTGGGATCATTTGTTTCTCTGCTCTTTTACAGAGCTTTCTTCTTTTAAAAAATTTCAGTTCTCTTATTTCTTACTCTTTTAGTTTGCTACAGGGCTGCTAAGCCAAAAACCAGAAATGGGGTGGCTTTTATAATGGGAATTTGTTTGGGGCAAAATCTTACAGTTCTGAGGCTCTGAAAATATCCAAATCAAGACATCATCAGAGATGTTGTCTTACCAAAAGTCGGCTGCTGGATCCTGGACTCCTGCCCCATGGCAAGGCAAAATGGCAGCTCGCCAGTCTCTCTCTCTTTTCTCCTCCAGTCACACCTCCTTCAGCTTCAAGCTGCTCTGTGGGACTAGCCTCTTGGAGGCCTCATTGCTTCAGCTTCTCTGCCGCTCAGGGTTTCTCTGTCTTTCTGCAGCTGCAGGGGATTCTGGAGTCCTCTCTCACATGGCAGGGTAAAATGGCAGCTATCTTTCTCTGTGTGTTTATAAGACTTCAGCCAGAGGGCTGAGACCCAACCTGGGTCACGCCTCACTGTCATAGTCCTTTCAAAGGCCCTAAAGCATGTAATCCAAAGTGATATAATCAAAAGGCCCCTTAACTGAATCTAAACCAAAAGGTCCCACGTAAAATAGGCTTACACATACAGGAATGGGTTAGCTTAAGAACATAATTTTTTGGGGTTCCTAAAAGACTTAAACCAGGACACTTACTGTCCTTGATCTTTATGGAAGTAGGTGAGGTAGAAATCCTAGATTGAAAAAGAAAAAACTACAGGGTTGTATTCTCCAACATGGTAGCCACTAGCCACATATGACTATTTAAATTAAATGAAGTAAAATGAAGTAAAATTAAAAATATGGTAGTCACCATATTTTAAAGTGCTCAATAGCACAATTTAGTTCTATATTATAGAATATTTCCACCACTGCAGAAAGTTCTATTGGACAGCACTGCTAGAGAAGGTTCCAACAATGGTATGGCCTGTTTTTGGAAATAATAAACTCTCTAATGGAAG
>JAQZBX010067339.1:0-15956 GCA_029593785.1 Cabassous unicinctus
GACTTCAGCTCACCTGTGGAAGGTGGTGGATATGAATTTTACACAGTTTATCAATAGGTGGTGAATCCATGTACAACCTGGAGCCAAATGGCTGGGGGTGGGTTACAAGGGAGGGGTTTGAGAGGGAGTGATGGCCCTTATCTGCTCCATTTTGTTTATTCTTGGGAGGGGATGAGCTGCCCCTAGGCTATGGCTTGCTCAGCCAGTAAGGTGGGTTATGGCTGGAGGCTGCCTTTCCTCAACCTATGCCACAAGTTCATTGATTCATTGGTGCATTATTAAACCTTATGTTGAAAGCATGAGCAATGGAAGAAAACATGGATAAATGGGAACTCCTCAAACTTAAACAGTTTTGTAATTAAAAGGATTTCATCAAGAAGGTGTAACGGCAACCCACTCAATGGGAGAAAGTATTTGGAAACCACATATCTGTTTAAGGGTTTGTTTTCCATTCTATATAAAGAGATCATACAACTCAACAATAAAAGAATAAGCAATCCAATTTTAAAATGGGCAAAAGATTTAAATAGACATTTCTCCAAAGGGATAATACAAATGGCCAAAAAGGACAGGAATAAATGTCCATATCACTAGCTATTTGGGAAATGCAAATCAAAAGGTCAATGAGATATCATCTCACACAGCATAGAATGGCCATTAATAAAATGAAATAAAACAGAAAAGAGTAAGTGCTGGAGAAGATGTGGAGAAATTGGAATACTCCTTCACTGTTTTTGGGATTGCAAAATGATGCAGGCTCTGTGGAAGATAGTTTGGTGGTTCCTCAGGAAGCTAACTACAGAACTGCCATATGATCCAGCCATTCCTCTACTAGGAATACATCCAGAAGAAATGAAAACTGTGACACAAACAGACTTCTGTGCACTGGTGTTCATTGTGGTGTTATTCACAATTGCCAAAGATGGAAACAGCCCAAGTGTTCATCAACCAATGAATGGATAAAAAATGTGTTCTATATATATGATGGAATACTATGCTGCAGTAAGAAGAATGAAATTGGGACACATGTGATAACATGGATGAATCTTGAAGATGTTATGCTAAGTGAAGTAAGCCAGACACAAAAGGGTAAATATTGTATGGTCTCATTAATATGAACTAAATAGGAAGAATAAAGGCATGGAGTTAAAACTTGAGTATAGGTTTTTAGGAGATAAGAGGAGGGCTGAAAAGGACTACTGATGCTAAATGTATGTAGAAGTTTAAAGTAACTTGATTAGTGTTGAAATGGATTGAGTTGATGGTAACACATTATAGTGAGTAGCAGTTCTTTTATAAATGGGACTGTGGCTGAAAAAGTTAGATTAAGGATGTAAATGTCAATTGAAAGAAAACTAGAGAATAATCTAGCGACTGAATAACACAGTAATCCCTGAGGTGGATGAGAATTGTGGTTGATTGTACATATACGAGAGTGTCCTTCTGTTTGCTAGAATGGATGTATGTCATTATTGCAGGGTGGTGAGACTGTGGAGAAGCATGGGCAAAACACAATTGGTATAACCTTTGGAATATGGCTAACAGCAATACTGTAATATTCTTGCTTCAGTGCTAAGGATGTACTGTGTTGATAATGTTGGGGTATGAAAAATGTGTGCCAGATGTACGTTATGGACCATGGTTGGTGGTAATAGTCTAATGATATTTTCTCATAATCTGTAATAAATGTTCTACCACTGTGGGTGTATTGGTGAATGGGTATTGTATGGGAATTTTACACATGTGCATAATTCTTTTGTAGGTTCACAACTTCTGTAATAAAAATATATCAAATAACAGTAGGGTGGATGGGGGAAAACATACCAAATATAAGGTAAACACTAAAGACAGTAGTAATATTTTGATGATATTCTTTCATAATTTGTAGCAAATATTTCATAACAGTGCAGGTTGTTGTTGCTGGGATGATGTGTGGGACCCCTGTATGATGTTGTGCATGTTTGCTTTGTAAGTTCACAACTTTTACTATACACGTATTTTTTGTGTATGCTTATGTTTGAATGATGTATTTCAATAAAATTTGTTAAAAAAGAAAAAATGGGCAAAAGTCTTGAATAGATATTTTTCAAATGAGTCTTTACAAATGGCCAAAAACCACCATGAAAAGATGTTCAGCATCACTATCTATTAAGGAAATATAGATCAAAATTAAGAGCTATAATTTTCACACCTTATAGAATGTCCATTATTTGGTGGGAACATAGAAAGTTGCAACCTCTGTGGAAAAGTTTGGCTGTACTTCACAAACTTAAATATAAAACTGCCATGTGTTCCAGCAATCACGCTACTAGGAATATATTCAGTAGAACTGAAAGCAAGGGCACAAACTGACATCTGCAAACTGATTTGCAACTGCTAAAAGATGGAAACAACCCTAGTGTGTATCAACCAATGAGATGATAAAAAATATACGGTATATATGTACAATGGAATACTATTTACCTGCAAGAAGTAATGAAGTTGGGATGCCTATGACAACGTGGATGTACCTTGAGGACATTATGTTGATTGAAATGTCAGACACAAAAGTACAGATATTTTATGGTCTTACTGATATGAATGAAAATGATGAGTAAATTTGCAGAGGTAAATTCTAGAGTATAGTTTACTAGAAATTGAATTGCTTTGAGAATGGGAGCTCATGTTTAATGTATTTAGAATTTTTGATATGGTTTATTGTGAATATTTTGAAACAAATACAGTTGATGGTAATACATTACAGTGAGTATAATTACACTGCTATTTTATAAATAATGATTGTGGCTGAAAGGGATAGTCTGTGTATGTAATATTGCAATTGAAAGAAAGCTAGAGAATAATATATGGACTGTATAAAAGTGATTATGGTGGTGGATGAAGATTGACATTAATAGTACAAGAATTTTATTCCTTTACAAAGTGTGAAATAAATGGTAATACATGGCAAAATCACAACTAAGGTAACATGGATTTTAGTAAACAGTAATATTAATATTTTTGCAGCAATGGCAAAGAAGATATATCAATCCTGTGGTGGATTTAACAAAATATTAAAACATCGTCTCATGAACTATAACAATTATATAATGCTAATTCAGGGTGACATTAACAGGCTGGATGAGGGAAAATACACCAAATGTAAGATATTGGCTATAGGTAGTAGTAATGTTTTGATGATGCACTTTCATAGTTTGCAGTAATTTTTTCACAAATATTCAAGCTGTTGGTGGTAAGGTAATGTATGGGAGCCCTGTACAATGTTATGCACGTTTGTTTTTTAAGCCCACAACTTATGTTGTGATGTTGTTGATGGATGTTCATGTATGAATGTTAAACTTCAATTAAAAAGTTTTAAAAAATTTCAGTAGGTGTGTGGCCCCACTGACTTACTAGGGAAAATTGTTAGAGCTTGTTTTACTTAAAACTGCAAATTCTGGCTTAGTTAAATAGACACAGATCTGACTTCCTGAAAAGCGTAGACAATTTTAAACATTCTGCCTTGTCTATAGGAAATCACTGAAAGGATGTTTCAAGGTAGTTTGGAAAGACAATTGTGAATCAAAATAGCATACTTCTAAGGCTCTTGCAATACATAGTGACGCAGTAAGGAATAAAAATAAGTAAATCATAAGGAAAATTGGATTTATGATTAGCATGGAAAGAACTATATAAGAATAGAGGACTTGCTAAGGGTGCAGCAGCATGAGTGGAAATAACGGGAGTTTTGATAAGACAAACCTGAGCTTTACAACTAACTCATCTCTTTGACTTATTTTGTAACCTTGAATGTTTAGCCTATTTTGAATTTCCATTTCTTCATCTTCAAACTTTGTATAAATATGATTTCATTTCAAGAATTCTGTAATAATTAATTGTATAATGTATGAATATTTACTTTAAAGGGAATCATAGGAAAGAAATTTAACTTATATGGACCTTTTCCTGCTAAAGGCATAATGGTTGATGTAGATAATCATGTTGAAAGTAAGAAAATGAAATCACCAGAGTTGCAGTCAATGATTAGAAAAAGTACAATATTAAGATTCAGAAGGTAGAAGTTTAACATTTCTAAGTAAATTGGCATGTAATATGTTTGCAGCCAGAGAGATGGAAATACAGATCAATATCTTGAAAGAGATAAATTTCAAGCTATAATTTTAACAAGGGGATAAAAATGTAAATGAATTTGGGATATTAAAAAACATGTGAGAAAGATCCAGGTAAAATAGTATTCCGAAAAGAAAGGCAAAGAATGAAAATCTTTCATGACAGTTTATTACAGCTATTTAAATTCCAATGCATTTCTTCCCAAAGATGTTCAGGTAGATATATATATATATATATATATATATATATATATATAGGAGATACATATATATAAACTTATCACAGGGATAATTTAGCATATTCCTCAGCACATGACTTCTTGTTTTATTTCCACCATACTAAGTTATGTTTTCTCAGGCAGTTTATTCCTAAAGAGTTACAAAATGACCCCAGGCCTTGCAGGCATCCCCAAGCAGCCTCTGCACTTCTCCTAAGCTAAGAGATAATTGCATTTTCTGGATTTGCTATAACAGGAAAAGGCTGTGAATTTCTTTGATAGATTTCTGCATTGTATCAATATAGAAGCGGTGCTAAATAGTCAATGTTTATTGAGTATTTCCAATTTGTCAGTTATTTTGAGTCCTTCGGCGGAAATAATGCCTTTATTCTGGAAAGAGGATAGTAGATGCAGATGAATACTGTGAAGAAAAGATTGTTTACCCAGAATCACACAAATAATAGCTGGCACAGGAAATAAAAACTCCAGGCAGATGAGGAAGCACTTTCACTTTCAGACACTGTTGTTATCCACCCCTTCTTAAGGGCAACCAGGCCTGGCGTTCCCACTCCTCCAGGCTCTTTTCCGCCGCGCCCCACCCTCAGCCACACACTCGCCTAGCAGTGCAGGCACCCGCCGGCGGGCAGTGGGATCCAGGCGCGGGCGGCGGGCGGCGGGTGACGCTGGGGCAGCGCTTGCCTCTGCGGAGCCGTCCGCTGGCCAAGGCCACAGCGCACAGGCCAGCTCCCCCCGCCGCCCTGCCTTCCCGCCCCGAGTGTACCGCGGCAGCCGGAGCCGGGACGCCGGTCAGGGCCCCGCAGACTGGCCAGCGGCTGAGGACAGCTGGCCAGCAGCCCGCAGCATGGATTCGAATTCCGGCGAGCCGGTAGACGCCGCGGGTATCGAGGGGCCGCGGCCTCTCGGCTGGGCGTAATCGGGCGGGGGAGTTGGGGAAGCCCGGGCAGGAAATGTGGAGTATTTCTTCGAGTTGCCAGGAGGGTGGCTGACCCCCAGCAGCCCTAGCCCTTCCAGGCCCGGATTGAGGTTTGTTGTTACTTAGCTTTGGGGCTTTTCCCCCATTTCACTTGGACACGTTGGGGCGAGAGGAGGTGGATTTGCGGTGGCTGAACGGGCTGCGGGACTCCTGCTGCGGGCTGGGTTGCCCCGGTTGGGTGGGGGTGGGCCAAGGGCAGGGCTCGAGAAATATGCTTCCTGTACTTGCTGCAGCGAAGGTTGCAACACATTTACCTTTTGAAATAACTTTCCGAGCGCGGGCCGGGTCCTGGAACCCGGGGCGCCGGGGCCACGCTGCGGAGCTGTTATCCTCTTCCGCAGGCATGACGGGGGACTCCGAGAAGGAAAGGTCCGGGTGGTGGATGGCAGAGGTCAAAGGGAATCTGGCGACTGTGGTTATCGAGGTTGCTAGGAGAATCAGTGTAGATGCACTCGCACATCCTTGCCCAGGAGCGGGCTGAGTACGTCCCAGAACGCAGGCACAGCGGCTAGCAAGAGCCGGTCTTCGCCTTTAATAAGCCCCACCGGCTTTTCGCAATCCATAGTTATCAAATCAATGGGATGCTTACCAGGGGAAAAAAATGTTTCTCCTCCCAGGCCTCTCCCTGATACTGAGCAACAGGAGGAAGCCACCCACAGCCTTGGGTCGACAAACGAACCAATGGGCTTATGCTAGCCCACGGCGCACGCACCTGGCATCCGCCCGCCCTCCCCAGGTGTCCGCGGGTTCCCGCGCCCCAGGATCCCAGAAGGCAGAGTGGTGGCCTGCGGGTTGGGACCCTCCTGCTACAGACTCGAAACCGCAGGTTAGTTCCCCTCTTCCCCACGTCAGCTCGGAGTCCTGAGGATGAAGGACATGCTACTGTTGGCACCTATGGCCCAGGCGGTGGTGTCGGAAACGCAGGCTTAGGAGCCAGGCAGGACATTGCCAGGTGTTGTGCCAAGGACCCTACATCTCATTCCCTTTAATCCTCACCGGCACCAGGGAGATGGTTATCTCCATTTCACAGAGAATCAGGTTAAGTTTCACAGCCAAAAGTAGCCAGGTCAGAGTGACTTCCTTTTCATTACATCATACTCCTCACAAGCACTGTGGTCAACAGCTTTGGGTGAGTGAGAAGGGGGAAAGGGCTGGCGAAAGGAAAAGTGGCCTCACCAAGATGCCTGCCTGTAAGGATTCCTGCTTTTCGTAGGTATGTGTGCGTATAATTAATAAACATGAGCCCTTTGCACTGCTGTAAGTTTCCGTGACTATAACGCCCCAAGATTTCATTCCACAGGTGGCTTGTGGGTCTCCTCTTCATCATTTAAAAGTTACAGTGGGTGTTTTATGTGTATCTAAGTATTTTTTCAAAGCTCAAGAGGGCAGTGACATTGACGCTGATGCTTTACTCTCTTGCCATCCCAGGAATTAACATTCTTCGTGACCCTTCGTGACCCCAATTGTCCAACTTCTTGAAGAAAAAAAGGGATAAGGATAAGGAGGCCTAGAGAAAGAAGAGAAAAGAAGGCTGCTGGGGAAGGAGGGAAACTCCGAATAGCTTGCACCTAGATGAAAGTTTTGGGAAAGAGTTTTTAAGTGCGGTGACACCGTCTTCTCCCCACCATGCCTTAAGTCAGAGCGCAGGTGTTCATGTCAGTTTGTATCAGAAGGCTTCTGCCCAGCTAACAGTAAACCTTATCCCCTGAAGTCAGGTGGGTCAGATGAGGAATAGGTCAGCCAGCTCCTGTGAGCTATCACCATTCATTTGCACCATACTATTTTCTACAGATGTTTCTTCTTTCTTCGTGTGCTTGAGTCTCACAAGTTGAACATTTATTGGAATGTCACAAGCCATTCTGTTAAATGGCATTCAGTCTTGGTGACAAAGCCTCATAATAGGATGTTAATTCATCACCTCGCTTATGGCTGCATTCTGTCCAGTGGAACCCCTTGTTGCAATTTCAGAGGCAGGTTGAATGAGAGATATATTATCCATAGGGGCTGACCTTTGTCCTTACGGAACACTTAACATTCATCTGTGATCCTATACCTATGCACGCCAAGCACGTGGAGGGGTTTGTAATGGAGAAAGACAGCAGGTTAGATGGAACCTATTGGAGTATTTACATATGTGTCTGTGTGTTTCTCCCTCATAGGGAGTTGAAATATAAAGCTGCTTCCTCCTCAGCACACTTTCATTCCCAAATTTGTGAAAAACCCCTACCTTAACAAGTACCTTATAAGATTAAAAGCCTGGCCTCTGGTATCAGACAGTCCTAGGTTTTATTCTCCACCTGATGGGCAAGTTACTTAACTTCTCCAAACCTCAGTTTCCCCCTCTGTAAAAAAGGGGGGGATTACAATAGTATCACAAGGAGGTTTTAAGGATTATGTAAAATAACATGAAAGTGTTTCTGACACAAACTAATCATGCTAGCTGTTATTTTGATTATCACCTGTTTGAGATTATTATAAGAATACTACTAAATAAAATACCTCAGAACTTTGTAAAATGTAAATCACTAGGCATGTGTAAAATAATTAGTATTGTTGTCATTATTTTCACATGAATATTATTGCCTAAGATTTATTTTGATCTTCTCCTTTTCACTCTCTTGTTCTTTCTCTGGTGTGTGTACAGTATGCATGTGCATCTGTGTATAGGTGTGTGTGTGTGTTTGTTTAGTTTTTTTTTGTTTTGTTTTTAAGTTGCCTCTTCTCACCCACATCCATCTTACAGATCAAGACATGAAGATGGGAATATTGAAACCTGCTGCTTTCCCCACATCCACCTCCAGTTCTATGTGTAAAAAGCTGTAAAAAGCAGAGAGCTGGGAAGCGGATGTGGCTCAAATGGTTGGGCTCCTGTTTACCATATGGGAGGCCCCAGGTTCAATTATCGGGGCCTCCCGGTAAAGGCAAGCCAGCTCGCACCATGCAGTGAGCTGGCACAACAAGATGTTGCAACAAAGGAAGACAAGCAGATGAAGAAAAACACACAGCCAATGGACACAGTGAGCACAAGCAGCAAGGGGAGGATAAATAAATAAATAAAATAAATCTTTAAAATTTTTTTTTAAAAAATAGAGAGCCTTTTACCCAACCCTCTGGCTAACCTGGAGATGGGAGGGGTCCCCTCTGTCATGCCACTTCAAATGGAAGAAGAGGGGGCATCCACCCACTACACTGGTGAATTGTTTCCCTTCATGGAGGTAAGAGACACAGGAGATACCATCTTCCTTTCCATTTTATTCTATCACAGTCACCTTCCTGGTCACAAACTGGCAAAGGAGTGAGGAAATCTCTGCTGTCCACTCACTTTTTACTGTTACTGTACCCCTCTTGGGACACTTTTCCAAAGACCCCCCTCCACTGTATGCTTGCAGATCTTTCATCCAGCAACATATGGCAGCCAAGGAGATTGGAGTGGGGTGGGGGTGGGGGGATAAGTCTCCATCTGCATCATCTGTTTTTCAGGAAGCACAAGGATGATGCTTGTGTGTCATTCTGCCGCCTGCAGCCCTGCTCTGCCTTTCAGTCATGTTATGTTTTTTTCTATGAGTAGGAAGGAGGCAGCGTTTATGAAAGACTGAATTCATTCCAGAGACCCAACTTGGCCGCTTGTCCTTTGGCAAACCTACCACCAATCTCTCAGAAATACCAGAGCTGAGTGTGTTAACTCGGCAGTGATGGAGAGTATTTCCTGAGAGTAAACATTAGAGATGTCAGCTTTTACTCTTTCTGGCTCAGAGAACTGCCAAGACATTGTACCTAGCTGAGGGAAGATGAGCTCCTACCCACAACTAGATGGTGGGGGGCAGTCATGGGCGTGCTTCTGGCTGGGTAGGTGGTGTGGATAATGAGTGTTTCCACGTGATGAAATTAGGATGTAACAGGGGAACCTCAAGAGAAAAAAAAAAAACTGGGAAAATTGCAGGCCCCTAATTCTGCCCTTCCAGTCCATCCCATCCCCTAGGTCTTAAGTTTGGTCCATGTGAAGAGTGTGACAAGGTGTGGGTAAGAGTTCATAGGTGGCTCAGAAAAAGAAAGACAATCTGCAAGTCAGACACAGCTTGAGCAAGGCACAGATGAGGAGAGAGGTGACTGGAGTGGAGGGTAGCTACTGGGGAGGAATGGGAAATAAAATGAGTAAGTGGAGTGAGGTCAAATTATAAGAGGGTCTTAAAAACTTGATCCCAATGGCTGATGGTGGATCAGAGACCTGCCAGTGAAAGATGGCATTTCAGGAGGCAAGTCTGGCAGAGATGAAGGGCAGACATTGCTTAGGCCTGGGACCTCAGCTACCAGGTCTTGGCCACATCGGGAGGGGGTGTTAGCACTAAGAAGGGGCAGAAGAGGAAGGATTCAGATGGCATTTCAGGGAAACAAACTGCAGATGTTTGTGACAGATTGTACAATCACAGCTAAAGGAGAGGAAGAGTGGAAGGATTCAGTGGCTTGTTGAGTCCGGGCGAGGGCAGAATAACCATGTGCAAATGCCCTGGAGGTGGGGAAATACAGGAGATGGGCTCATACACACACAAATACCCCATCTCTTTCATTCCTTCAGACACTGAGCAGTGATTTTTTTTCTTTTTTTCTAAAAGCTCTTTCCCCCTCTTTCCTGCCGGTGCATTGTTTGGGGGAATTTTAAGTTTTGTAGATCCTCGTTGTTATGGATGTGGCACCTGAAACATGGAGGCTGTTCAGTAACTTTTATGGCCTGACACACTGATGAACTGGCCCGATGAAGCCAGTGACTGACTGAGGGTTATGTACCATTTAGCTATTAGTAATATTCCCAGTTTTTGTTCCTGTTTGCACTTTTCTTGTGTCTCTGCTTCATCCAGACAATGAGATGCAGCTGCTTTGAGGGTAAGGACCTTGTCCTGTGCGTTTCCAGATTTCCTAGATGTTATGGACATAATAAATGCATGAACATCTTGAGGCACCCTCTGAGGACTTTGTACTAAAAGTCAGACCTGCAGCAGGAACCCTGTTCTATAAAGTAGAAACACCAAAGTATTATTTCAGTGTTTTGTTTGATTATTTTATAAATTGAGCATAATTAAAAAAAAAAAAGGAACATACCAGTAGGCATAAAGTAGCATGCATTTCCCCTCAAACAAATGCAAAATGTATACTATAGCACAAGAAAAAAATAAGATGAAAATACTTTAGCTAATTTAATTTCTTATATTAAATTCATGATGCTAATATTCCATTGATTATTTGTTTTTTACCCTCCATGGTCAAAGCAGATGACCCAAAGATGTCCTGCCCTACCACAGTAACTCAGTTCTTGTTCATGAGATACTCTGAGGTGTGGGAACTCAGAATATTTTTTGTCATGTTATTCCTACTGATGCAGTTGGTTACCCCAATAGGGAAACTACTCAGTGTACCAATAAACACCACTGACTTAAGCAAATATAACAGATACACTTCTTCCATAGAAATATTTTCTTCTTAGATATGTGCTATCTTTCTGTCACTGTCATCTTCCTGCTTGTAGGTAGGCAAGGCCATTTCAATAGCTCAAAGCACATCTTGGGTCTTGATTGTGTTTTTGTTGGCTACTGCAGAGCTGATGTTCCTCAATGTTATGGTCCTTGAGCATTGTGTGGACATCTGCCAGCCCTTCACTATCCTGTGGCCATGAATCCTTGAGTCTGCCTCTAGATGACACTGACCTCCACATTCAGTAGCCTGATATATTCAGGTGTAAACACTGTAACATATTGTAGTTGCACTTCTGTCTGTCCTGTGTGGTCCAACAGTTCTTTGACATCCCTTTTCTACTGAGGTTCACCTGCTCTGACAGCTACATCAATGAGATCCTAATTCTTTTATCTTCCATGGAGTTTGGTGTTGCCTGCTTTTTCTTCATTTCCATGTCTCATATTAATATGTTTCTGACTGTGCTCAAGTTTCCAAATGGAGAAGATAGAGCTGAAGCCTTTTCCACTTGTTTGTGTGTGCCTCAGGCCATCTGCAACCTCTCTGCAACCTCTGCTATATTTCAGGACATGATAATTTTCCATTTTATGAAATAAAGACCCCACAATTTCCCTTGTGAATCTGATCATATATAGTATGTGGAATAAGCAGATAAAGGAAGCCATGGGGAACACAAGGAAGTAAATTTCTTCAGGAATGTGATAAGAGTGTTCTTCAACTTTATGTTTTTCAGCCTAAATCAAAATTACTTAATCTCCTTTTTAAAATTATTTTCTTGTGAATATTTTGATGGAATTGCTGAATAAAATGATCTCTCAAACTAAGATCCATGACTGACCAAATACAGAAAAAAGAAAAACAGTGAGGTTCGTTTTCGTGAGTATGAAAAGCCCTTTCCCACATAATTTATTTTATTGGCTTCTCAGTCTCAAGCATATATCTTTTCTAAAGATTAAATGTATTTATTTGACCATTTTATTAATATAGATAAATATGGAAGAATTTTAATTTTTACTAGATAACTTCTGGTATTAAAAGAGAGGGAGATACTCATTAATTCACTAAGGATTTATTTCTGAGCATGTATGTAATAATAACTGGCTGGAATAACAAAATAGCTGTCAAAAAGGCCCATGAATTTGACGGGGTCTGTAATTGTTGGAAGGGTAGCCACACATTTTATGCTGCTTCTCTAATTGAAAAGGTTAAGGCTCTCCAAAAGAATTTTTAGCATAAAATTATTATTTAGAAAATGGAAATAAAGTGCAGAAAATGGCTTCAAAAAAAGTATTTTTCCCATTTGTTTAATCCCTGTCAGGAGTATAAAATAGGATTTAATTTTCCTAAATTCCACATATTAATATGTGATGATACAAAAAAGACTTAAAGGAGGATAGTGTATGAATGCATGAGAGCATACATTTAAAACTTGTTCTCACAAAAGTTTCACTTCTTGCACATTTAGAATAACTCTTATCTTAAATTTTGTAATTTTTTTTCAGATGTCATTCTAAATCATTCATAAGGTTCACTTATTCCATAAAGTCACACATCTATGAAATATATAAATAGTAACTAACTGAACTGCCTTCAAAATTCTTATTTGGAATATGAGAATTAAAATATCACTACTCCAACTACTGTCGACCTTACAAATATAATTTCCATTACTATTTGTATAGCTACTACCACAAATATTTCATTTTGATATCAGGAGATTGTTATGATGGTAAATTTATAAGAATACATTTTATTTTAAACCCAAAGATAGAAATATTATCACTTACTTCATCAAGAAAACATTATTTAAAGAGTTTGGCTTCTGGCCACAATTCTATATAATATGTTTCACGTCCAACCATAGGCAATTTCAAGAGCTTTCCCTGTAGACCTCATGGAGGAATGCTGTCCCTATGAAAAATGTGGTGCAGTCATTGCAGTACTATTTCTGGAAAGAGTTATAGTCAAGGACCCACCCTCTCCCCATTTCAAACCAGGCTTATACATTTTCCTGTTTTCATTTCACTTATTTATTTGAAAACATTTGCATAACTCCCTAAAAGGGAAGAAGTGCTTTTTAGAAAGGGTGTATAGATTGTTTGATACCCACTATTTCCTCCCATTTGTTCATTCATGTCCCTTTGTCATGTGGCTTTACATCATCTCCCATCCAAAGGTATACTTTTCTTTTCCTTGCATATGGGCTGGGCTTGTGATTCTTCTTGACTAGTAGAATGTTTGAGAAAGGATTTAGTGCAAGTACTTGAGTGCAAATTCTAGGCCTTAAGAGGCCATACAACTTCCACATTCATTTTCCTAAAATAATATCATGAAACTACGATGCTATGAAGAAGCCTGGCATACAAAAACATTGGTGGTATTGGTGGTGGGGTAATGTATGTGGCCCCTGTATGATGTTATGCATGTTTATCTTGTAGGTACACAACTTTTACTATACACTCATTGTTGATGTATGTTCATGTATGAATGATGTACTTCAATTTTTAAAAAAGCACATGGAAGAAAAGAAAAACTCTTAGCCAAGAGCAACTCTTAGTTACATGTGTGGGGCCATCTTGGAACTTGCAGCCACAGCCAGTCAATCCTTCAACTACAGTTTATCATATTAAGTAAGCCCAGCAGAAACTTTGCCTATACACAGAATCATGCAGAAGAACAAATTTTTGTTTTCTTAAGATTCTAAGTTTTGGCATGATTTATTAGGCAGTGTTAAAGATAATGAGAAATGTTATGTACTTTAGTTTCTTTCACAAAACCCAGCACATTGCTCTTATGGTAGATTCCCTACAATTCAAAGTAATATGCATATCTAAAATTCACAGGGGCAGCTCCTGACAAATGAAAGTAACTATTTCACCTTTCTTTTGAATTGTGGGCACTGTTAGGAATCCCAAAAATTACTTTCGGGGGAAATGCTTTTGTGTCTTAAAAGTAACAGCATATAGAAATTGTCTTTCCAAATTTTTTATGGAAATATCAAGACTAAACATGACACCTCTAAATGAAACACTGAAAACATACTCTATTAATTCTATCTTATCTGTTTATAAATAGGTAAATATCAGGGTTGTGTTATAAATTGAAACCACCAAGAATGTAGCAATATAACTTTTATCTTTGCAAGGTTTCTGAAGAAGTTATACACAAGGAGTACCTTAAGGAATGTACACAATTTAGTAATATAAGGACATTTTACATTCACAAACATTGTTTGATATCCTATATAATTAAACTGAAATTGACAATTTTTAAAGTTAAAAATTAATTTTATCCCTTTAACCTAAGGTTTAACTTAGAAGGTTTTATTTATCCCCCTTTGCCTTGGGGTCTCATGCGTGAGACCTGGTTATGTACACTATAATTGTGAGCTCTAATTTTGTTTCCTAAGCATCTTGAGGCTAAGGAAAGTTCCACTATATTTTTCAGTGAATCCACATATATCATTTTAGTCTCTTGATGAATGAAGATATGGAAGGTCTAGCTAATGTTTTAATGTGGTAAATGTATACAAAAGTCACAGAAAGAAAAAAGGAAAATCACCTTATTTGCAGGCAATATGTCTATATAGAAGATCCCAAATATACAAAAATAATAATAATTTATAACTAATAAGTTAGTTTACATAATTATAAGATCATGTATTAACAATAAATCAAGTGGAAATTGAATTTAAACAAATAACAGTACCATTAAAAATAGCATCAGAAAATGAGCTACTTAGAGAAAAAACTATGTACAAATTTTGTTTGCTGTAAAGTAGAAACATTTATGAGAGAAATAAATTTTCTAAATAGAGAGATTGTGTTTATGTATCAAAGACTCAATATTTTTGAGATGTCAGTTTTCCCAAAACTGAATCTTTCAGGTCATGCAGCCCCAAACAAAATCCCAGCAGTCTTTTATTTATTTATTTTTTTGCTGTCCACCTCTATGGTAACAATAATCATTATGCAGGCCTTGCTCCTTTTTTTTTTGAATAAAACAAAGTGTTTGTATTTAAAATTTGTTTAACATATTTCTTTTTTTATTTGAGTTGTTGTAGATTTACAGAAAAATCAAGCAGGGTTCCCATACAGCCTGCCACATTATGGACAATGTGCCTTAGTGTGGTTTCTTTGTTACAGTTAATGAAAGAATATTATTATAATTTTACTATTCTCAATAGTCTTTTTTGTTGCATATTTTTCCAAGCTAATTCTAAAATTTAGATGAAAACTCAAAGGGCAGATAATAGCCAAAAGAAAACAAATTTGACAAAGTACAAACACTAGTGTATACAAGCTATCTGATGTTAAAGTTTACTGTTGTTCTACAAAAATCAATTTATGTATATTTATATCAAATATGACAAACTCCATCCACAAATAGACCCTGTTTATATGATCAATTAATTTGGGAAAAAAGCTATTAACGTAATTCAATGGAGAGAATGTTATTTTTGATAAATGGTGCCAGAACAATTGGATATACTTATTAATACAAATACAATCCCTACATTGCATCATACACAAAAGTTAACTAAAAATTGACTATAGTTAATAAAAGGAATCATAAAAGAAAATTTTATGACCTTGCATCATAAAAGATTTCTTAGATAAGACACAAAAACAGAAATGATAAAAAATAAATAAATTCAATTTTGTCAATAGTTTTTTAAAAGTCAATGGTTAGGAGACAAACTATCCAATAAAACATGGGCAAAATATTCAAAACTACACTTATTAAAGAAAGAGATATAGCTGAAAAATATGTAAATAAAAGAGTCTTTAACATCAATAACTACTAGGGGAATGCTTATTAAAGTCAGTATTACAAATCAGCACATACCTACTAGGATGGAAATTTTTTTAAAAAATATCAAAAATATAAAACACTGGCCAATGATAAGCAAGTGAAGCCCTCAATCATTGCTGAAGATGCACAATTGCAGTCATTTTGGAAAATATTTTGATAGCTTCTTAAAAAGTTCAAGATACATTCACCACATGATCCAGCAGCCCTGCACCTAGGTATTTTTCCCATAAAAATAAAAGTATATGTTCATGAAAAAAAAAGTACATGTTCAACCAAAGACCTGTATTTGAATATATATAAAAATTTAAACATTAAGGTATAACTGAGGAGAGCTTAGTGT
Organism: Cabassous unicinctus; assembly: GCA_029593785.1. Taxonomy (NCBI): domain Eukaryota; kingdom Metazoa; phylum Chordata; class Mammalia; order Cingulata; family Chlamyphoridae; genus Cabassous; species Cabassous unicinctus. Next base: position 15,937 of record JAQZBX010067339.1, read on the forward strand.
TCATCAACAGGTAAATGCAC
>JAQZBX010067340.1:0-15953 GCA_029593785.1 Cabassous unicinctus
GCTGTGAGGTCTTGCCGCATCAGCCCACAGCACGCGTGCGAGCCGGCCTGCCCTCACAAGGAGACGCCGGGAAGCGAACCCGGGGCCTCCCACATGGCAAACGGGTGCTCTATCCATTACGCCACACCCGCTTCCTGCCGCGAGGTTGCTGCATCAGCCCACCGCACCACTCAGGTCGGCGTGCCCTCACAAGGAGGCCTCGGGACGCGAACCCGGGCCTCCCATATGGTAAACGGGGGCTCTATCCACTGAGCCACACCCGCTTCCCCACAAAAAATTTAACACCTATGTTTTCTTCTAAGAATTGTAAAGTTTTAGCTCTTACATTTGGGTCTTGATTGTCCCTTATTAAATTACTGCATTCCATGTGTGATTATATTTGAATCAATTAGTTAGGTGTAATTCTATGTCAAATCAGTTTCAAACATCAACACCAAATCTGTATATCATGACTTCCCTATTCCTGATCTCTTTGTTTTGCTTCAGCTCAGAATCAACTGCAATAATTCCCTAAAAAAATCCCTTTTGGAAGGACAAGTGGGGTATATAGTTTCTACTATCTCACATATCTAAACCCTCATTCCAGTTAACTTCACATTTGAATACCAACTTTTAAGAGTAAAATTCCTAGAGCATAAGGAATTTCTCACCAAAACCCTGTAGTCCTTTCTCCATTGTCTACTGGGATTTAATAATCATAGACAAGTCTGCCAGATTTTCATTTCTTTTGGGTAACTTGTTTTGTTTGATTAAATACTAGCATACTTTTTTTTTTTACTCTTACAATTCACAAATTTTTCTAGAATAAATCCAACTGTGAGTCTATGTATATTCATTCTGACTAGAACACAGTAAGCCTTTTATTCTGAACACAGATTTTCTTAACCCTTCTGGAAAGTCTTCATTCATTATAAATCTTTGACCAATGCTCCTATTCTAACTTGGGGGCAGGAGATCCTTCTCTAGAGATTCTTCCATTGGATTTCCATTCTGTGTAATCCATTTCTATCATTTTAGTTCTCACCATTCTCTTCTTTCTTTTCCCTTGCCTCCTGGGAAAGTGTCTCACATTTATTCTCTATAGCACGAATTAAATGATATAATTTATCCTGGCATATCTACCCTGTACTGCTTTTTTGTGGATTTTAATTCAACTGCAGCAAATTGAAGCTTTATATGATTTTATTATTTTACCCAGCTCCCTTTTATTTTAAACATATTGTTTTTACCGCTCAACCTGTATTTCCTATGAAATGTTGCTTCTTAGAAGGGCAACCTTCCTGGGTCCCGTTTAAAGGATGCCAGTTTTATAACATTTATTCTGGCCCCAGAAAAATAATTTTCAAAGGTATGTTTTCTTTGCATATCTTGGATGGTTCCTTTCCTTTGGGCTGTAGTGTGTGTTCATTGTCTCCAAGTTGGTTTTCTCTACTTATTCAAAATCTAGTGGTACAAGATCTCTCTAAGCTAGTGCCAAGACCTGGGGTAAATGGGTCTTCCTTGATCCCATGGATCAACATCCTATCTCAGATCTGCTGCTAGAGGGCAGGTTGACGTACATAATATCTAGTAGGCATTCCTCTTGTCAGCCCTGGAAGGCGGTGGTGGGGTATTATACTTCTCCCAGGGACTAGATACTGTTACATTCTGAACTGAGAGAATACTTAAATCTGGATCCACTTGTCTCCTCATGTCCATCGGGTAATGCTAGATGCAGTGTGCCAGCTATATGTTTCCTGCCACTGGGCTTTACTGGAATTAATGTAGAATGGCTATAAACAATGGCTAATGCCACACCAAAATGGACAGCTGGCCAGTTTCCCAAGAACCAGAAATCCCCTGAATCTCAGAACCAAGGACAAACAAGTGGAGGTGGGAAAATATTTATTCTTCTCCTCTTTCAGATAAGCAGGGTTTGACCATTCTGATAAGGCCACTGAGGGCACTTTTAAATCCAAAGCCCACTGTCCTTTATAGGTTGTGAAAAGTCCTCATGGATTTTGACAATGGAGTGTCCATTTTCTTTATACTTTCTAAATGTGTTTTTGTCTTTTACTATTTTTAAATGTGCTTTAGTGGTACATCACACGAGGCATCAAAGACCACCAACTGGTTGTCATGTGAAATCTCAAGCCGTGCTGTGGGTACTATGCAATGTCCTCCATGCCTTAATAATGCACAGATTAACAAGAGAGCATTTCCACGGCCTCCTCATCTGTGCAGCTCATCACAGATGACACCTCAATCTGCTGCCATTGCGTGGTTTCCTATTAACAAACTCATTCAGACAATCCTGAGCTCTGGGGCAAAGCCTTTACAAAAGGCTGGAGGAGTCGTAAGCCCAGAGGTCTCAGCATTCAATTCCTGGGAAGCAACACTCCTACATGGCAATACCAGATGCTGACAGCAGGTAGCGAGCTGAGCTACAGCCAGAGGAGCCACACGTGCTCTCTTCACTCTTTTTACTGCATCCTGTCCAATCCTTCAGAGACAGTCCCTTCCATCCACACTTACTGAACACCCTCAAATCTGCTCCGATCCTAGCATACCCAAAGCAAACATCCTGTGCAGAAAATTGGCTCACTCCAAGCAGTCCCTGAGCCATCCCATTGTAAGAAAGGAACCTCCCTCCATTAGGGACATGGTCAGGTTCTTTTTGGATGTGATTCTAGTCACTTGCATCCTTGGAAACCACATCTGCCCCAGGAATTTCTGCTGCAGAGGCCTATAAGAGGAGACCACTAAAACATATCGGCCTAGCAAGCAATCTTCCACTGGAAAATTCTGCCAGCATGGAATTCTGACCACTTGCAGTAGTGCTCCTGACTCTGTGGTGACCACACTGCCTGACTCACCCGCATAGCTGCATGGGATCGGCTCTGGATCAGTCTTCAGTCTATCGTCACACCTACCTATGAGTCCCCAGCAGGAGCCTCAAACAGGGAACCAGTAACCACATGAGACTACCCCTGGTGGCCCTGAACCCAGTCCCTGCCTGGGTGCTGCCTGAGAGAGGACTTAAGTCTGGCTGGAGAAATCCAGAGGACAATTGCTGTTGTCATTACCAACCTACTTACTAGCCCTGGAGAACACCACCAATGAGGTTTTTTTAAATTTTCTTCTGGCATGCCCCCTTTCAGAGCCAGAGAGCTATCCTGGTCCTCAAGAAGAAACCCCTATACCCAAACTAATAGCCAACAGTAGGTCTCTCTTGCTCTGAGAAATCTTCATGTAATCTTAGGTCACAGATTGTCCTTCCAAAACATTCCCTTCAATGCTGCCCAAACCTCATGACTAAATGGCTGCAGGCAAGCAGACCTCAGATTTCAGACACTTATAGTTCCTGCCACAACCCAGAAAAGCCAGTTCTATGACAACTTTCTTCTGTCAGTCCATGAGCTGCTAGAAAGAGTATCTGGATTACACTTCCAGGATGGCAGTGTGAGGTGAGCACTGGTAAAAACTATTTTAAAAGGACAGCCACTTAAAGTCTCTGGAAATTCTCCAAGGGCATATAGCACATGAAGAAACATTTACTCAAGAAAATCTCCTAAAACTAGTGGGAACAATGAGAGACTGTGGCCCTTGAGGCACGACTCCCTCCCTTCCATCCCTAGCTCAGCTTGACAGAAACTCCATTCCAGGGGAGTATGGCCAAGAGAACAGGACAACCTCTTCCCTCTACTTCCTGTCAAAGGATATGGTATCTTAAAGGGAGGGGCAAGCTTCTAGAATCTCTCATCCCCTCCAATTTCAAACTGAAGAGACTAAATTCCTGGGGAATGCATAAGAGAGATCAGGGATCCCTTCCTCCACCCAGTTTATCTACACCAAACTAAGCAGATCAGGAATACTGGGGTCCCAGGAAATGGATGTGGCTCAAGCGATTGGGCTCCTGTCTATCACTTAGGAGGCCCAGGGTTCGATTCCCGGGGCCTCCTGGTGAAAGGTAAGCTGGCCTGAGCGGAGAGCTGGCCCGCGCAGAGAGCTTACCCACGCAGAGTGCTGGCCCGCACAGGAGTGCTGGCCCACACAGAGAGCTGGCGCAGCAAGATGACAAACAAAAAGAAACACAGAGGAGAGACAATAAGAGACACAACAGACCAGGGAACTGAGGTGGCCCAAGAGACTGAGCACCTCTCTCCCACTCCGGAAGGTCCCAGGATCGGTTCCCGGTGCTACCTAAAGAGAAGACAAGCAGACACAGAAGAACACACAGAGAGCAGACAGCAAGCACAAAAAACAACGGGGGGTGGGGGTGGGGGGGCTGGTAATAAATAAAAATAAATCTTAAAAAAAAAAAAGAATACTGGGGTCCCAACTGCCCTCATTCCAGCTCATCCATGGGGCAGAGGTTCCATGCCTGAAGAGTCAAGCTGAGAAGACCAGAGGCTACTGCCCCACCCCGTGAAAGAATTAATGGCTTAGAGACTTCGCCCAGAGGGAGAGGCAGTCAATAAGAAGAGAAAGTGCCAAGCTCTTCCCAATAACTAACTCTATTTGAAAACTAGTGTGGGAAAGTTCAAACCAAAGGGAACACTCAAAAATTAATGGAGATTTTAATGGTGAGCAAATAAAAGGAGGCTGGCAGTTCCTCTTAAGAACAAAAAGGTAAAACATAGGTCAGCTAGTTTACTAGAGAGAATCAGGGAGAAAGACATCTAAGAAGAGTCCTTCTGGGATCAGAACAAATCCTAAAGGCTTCACACTGAGTGAGAAACTGACTTCATTAATATAGTCTAGCCAGGTCACTAAACAAATAAACAAGAAAACAATAACAAAAACAAGCCCTGGAGAAGGGAGAGGAGAATCAGTATCCAGTGCTCCTACGGTATATTATCTAAACTGTCCAGATTTAACAAAAAATTACAAGACCCAGAAAGAAACAGGGCATTGTGATTCATACCCAGGACAAGAGACAAGCAACAGTAACTGGCTGTGACAGGGACCAGATGTCAGATTTAACAGGAAAATATGTCAAAATAGTCAGATAAGAAATGTTCAGGAAACTAAAGGACATGTGCTTACAAAAGTAAGGAAAGCTACAATGACAAAGTCTCATCACGTAGAGAATATCAATCAAAGAGATAGAAATTATAAAAAGGAACCACATGGAAATTTTGGAGTTGGAAAATACAATAACCAAAATGAAAAATTTACTAGAGGGGCTCAATAGAAGATTTGAACTGACAAAAAGGAATTAGTAAACTTAAGGATATATTGTAACAATTATGCAATGGAAGAACAGAGGAAAAAAAGAATGAAGAAAAATGACCAGAGCCTTAGAGAAACATGGAGCACAATTAGGCACACCAATATACATGTAATGGGGACATCAAGAAGGAAAGAGAGAAAGAAGCAGGAAAAAAATATTTGAAGAAATAATGGCTGAAATTTCCCAAATTTGATGGCAAACAATAACCTACACATCCAGGAAACTTAATGAACTCCAAGTAAGATAAACACAGAGAGATCCACACCCACACATATCATAATAAACATGCTGAAAGACAAAGACAAAGGGAAAATCTTGAAAGCTGCAAGAGAAAAATGACTCATCACATACAAAAGAACCCAAAAAAGGTTAACATCTCATCTCTCATCAGAAACAATAGGCCAGGGGCAATGAGATGACATAATCAAAGTACTGAACAAAAATCATCAACCAAGAATCTTATATTCAGCAAAATTATCTTTCAAAAATTAAGGCAAAACAAAGACATTCACAGATCAACAAAAACTGAGAGAAGCTGTTGCTATCAGACCCACCTTACAAGAAATACTAAAGGAAGTTCTTCAGGCTGAAAACAAGTGACTCCAGATGGTAATCTGAATCCCTATGTAAAAAGAAAAGAGCACCAGTAAAAAGTGAGTATGTTATTAGAAGAGACAGCATAGATGCATATTTCTTTTACTTTCTTCTCTTAAAATTCAACTCTAAAAAGCACAAAGGAAGTGGGTGCGATCAAAGTTATCTTGGGTAAGGAAATGGCACCAGATGGAGCCATGTAAATAAATGGAGGGAATGAGAAATGATAAAGAAGAAGCTTACTATAACAAACTCTATAAATATATATGTACTCTCCTTTCTCAGCTTCTCTAATAGACAGAAAATTATAGCAATGTATTGTTGGCTTTGTAACATATATTGACTTAATATATATGTATAAATGCTATATGTAAATGATGGCACAAAAAGGAGAAAGAGGGACAAAAGCTGTGTATGAGTAACTTTTCTAAATCTCACTAGAATATAAACCTGAAGTCAATTCTGATAAATTAAAATGTATATGATAAATTCTAAAGCAACCACTAAGAAATTGACAAAAAATATAGTGAAAAATCATTAAATGAATTAAAATGTTACATTAGATAATATTCACTTCATGCAAAAGAAAGCAGTAACGGAGAAATAGAGGAATAAAAATACAAAAGACACATATAAAAAAAAAAAGTAAAATGGCAAATGTAAATCCAACTAGGTGAATTATAATATTAAACGTGAATGAATAAAGCAATCCAATCAAAAGGCAGTGACGACAATTAGGAGAAAATAAGATTTAAAAAAAAACAAAGATCCAACTATATGCTGTCTATATGAGACACACTTTATAATCACAGATACTAATAGCTTGAAAGTAAAAAGATGAAAACATATATATTATGCAAACAACAATCAGATGAAAGCTGGCGAGGCTATAAGGCAATCCCTATGAAAAACCCAGCTGGCTTCTTTGCAGAAATAGACCAGCTGATCCTATAATTCATCTGGAAATTCAAGGGAACTAGAATAGCCAAAAATCTTGAAAAAGAAGAACAAAGTAGGAGAATTCACATTCTCAATTTCATGGATCCCTCCTGCTGTGGATGCAGACTATAGAGCTACTCATAGCAGCAAGTTAGAACCCCACACATACTCAGCGACAGGGACCCAAGTCCTCAGGAAACAGCATGGAACACAGTGGATGAGGAGTACTCCATACGAAAGTGTCCCTAGGGAAAAAAGAGACTGCAGCAGAACTGTTAGCAAGAGGTGCACATACTCAATCCAGTCTTGCAAAATGGACCTTTCTAGATTGACCTCATATGGCTTTTCGGGTCAGGATACACTAACGGGGAAGAAACCAGAGGCAGAAAAGCCTCATGGAAAAAAGGGGGTGGGAGGATTGAACTGCTATAAAACTACACAGGTCCCAGAACTGAAGAGAGTAATGAAAAGGGGAAACTGAGCGAGGAAGAGAATTTAAACTAATCTTAGTTGCTGGGGAGAAAATTCTGCACAAAAACAAAGAGAAGACATCAAGATTCCCGGAGAAGGAACAGAGGAAAGGAAGCTTTCTCCTAGAGGTCAAACAATTGCACTCAAAAAGGGCAATCTTAAAAACTGTACCACACATCCAGGGCAAGATTATGTGCAGAAGAGCTAAGAAAACTCTAAAGGTCTAGAATAAGTTGAACCAAACATCAAAAAAGAGCCTTAGAACAAAGCCAATCAACATCAAAACCAAGAGGGACAGGGAGAAACTGAAATTCAAAGTGAACTCATCAAAGTAATCAGATGCCCACATATCACCAAAAAATTACAAGCCATACTAAGAAACAGAAAGACACTGCTAGGTCAAGGGAATAAATTACAACTTCAGAGGAGACCCAGAATTTGGAATTCATCAAAAAAGTTCAAACAATTCTAGGAGATGAAGGTAAATATGGACAGAAATAAAATAATAGGGGACATTAAGTAGACAATATGTAAGCATACAGAAGAATTCAAAACTTTAAAAACAAGCATAACAAAAATGATAATGTTTAAAGGCACAATAATGGAGGTTAAAAATACACTAGAAGCATGTAATAGCAGGTTTGAACAGTCAGAAGAAAGAATCAGCAAACTGGAAGACAAGACAATCAAAATCATACAGTCAGAAGAACAGATAGAGAAAAGAAGAGAAAAAATTGAGCAGTGTCTCAAGGACTTGAGTGACAGCATGAATTGTACAAACATATACATCATGTGTGCCCCAAATGGAGAAGAGAAGAAAATATGGGCAGAAAGAATATTTGAGAAAATAATGGTTGAAAATTTCCCAACGCTTAGGAAAGACATAAATACACGTGCCCAAGAAGTGCAACATATTCCAAACAGAATAAATCATAATAGACCTACTCCAAGATACATACTAATCAGAATTTCAAATGCCAAAGATAAAGATAGAATTCTGAAAGCAGCAAGCAAAAAGCTATTCATCACATACAAGGCATCCTCAATAAGACTAAGTTTCTCATCAGAAATCATGGAGGTGAGAAGGGAGTAGTATGATCTATTTAAGGTACTGAAAGAGAAAAAATGCAAGCCAAAATTTCTTTGCCTGGCAAAACTGCCCTTCAAAAATGAGGGAGATGGGAGCCATGCAGCAAGATGATGACGTAACAGGAGAGAGACGCAGGGGAGAGACAAGACGAGATGCTCCAAAAGCTCCAAAAACCAGGAGCCGAGGTGGCGCAGATGGCAGAACACCTCTCTCCTACATTGGAGGTCTCCAGGATGGAATCCTGGTGAAGATTGGAGGAGGAGGAGGATGAGAAGAGATGGCAGGAAACAGACACAGAGAATTACCCAGCGAATGGACACAAAAAAACAGCAAATGGGGAAGGGGGGGTTTAAAATGGATAAAGTAAATAAATAAATCTTTTTAAAAAAAATGAGGGAGAGTTTAAAATATTCACAGATAACAGAAACAGAGAGTTTGTCAACAAAAGACCTGCCCCATATAATTACTAAAGGCAGTTCTGCAGGTTGAAAGGAAAAGACAAAAGAGAATAGCTTGGAATAGTGTGAAGAAGTGAAGATTTTCAGTAAAGGTAACTAACGTGGTAAATTCAAAATCTAATAGTATTGCATCCTCAACATATAGCTCTACTCTTTAATTTCTACAAGAGTCAGAATACAATTGAACAGAAAAAAGGTCATATTTCCTGATAATGGACACACAAAATACAAGATATAAATGTGGTTCAAAATTAGTGTGAAAGAGGGGAAACAGATGGATATGGGAACAGAAAATGTGTATGCTATTGAAGCTAAGGTGGTATCTTCTCAAATTAGTAGGTTATGCATATAGGTTGTATAATTCAAGACCTAAGATAACTACAAAGAAAGTATTTTAAAAATACACAGAAACAGAAATGAGAAAGTGATTAGTCAGACACATCACATAAGATAACTATACAGAAAAGGAGGCTTCAATAGAGGAAAAGAGAGACCAAATAAGACACGACATATAAAAATTAAAGGACAAGATGGCTGAAGTAAGTACTAACAATACAGTAATGACACTGATGGTCATGGATTAAACTCCCCAATCAAAAGACATAATTTGGCAGAATGGATAAAAAAGCATGACCCAACTATATGTTGTTTACCAGAAACTCACCTTAGACCCAAAGACATAAAAAGATTGGAAGTGAAAGGATGGAAAAAGATAATCCACGCAAATAGCAACAAAAAGAGAGTGGGGGTAGCTAGACTAATAGCAGACAAAATAGACTTTAAGTCAAAAGCTGAAATAAAAGCAAAGAAGGACACTATATATTAATAAAGGGTCAATCCACCAATAAGAAATAATCATAAATATTTATGCACCTAACCATGATGCCCCAAAATACATGAGACAAACATTGGCAAAACTGAAGGGAGAAATAAACACCTCTACAATAATAGTGGGAAACTTCAACTCACAAGTCTCATCAACAGATAGAACGTCTAGACAGAATAACAATAAAGAAACAGAGAACTTGAATAATATAGTAAATGAACAATACCTAACAGACATATATAGAATACTGCACCCCAAAACAGCAGAATATACATTCTTCACAAGGTCATTCTCCAGGATAGATCACATGATGGGTCACAAAACAAGCCTCAATAAATTTTAAAAGATTGTAATTATAGAAAGCATATTCTTTGCTCCCAATGTGAGGAGAAAATGAATCTGGAAATCAATAACAGGCAGAAAACTGGAAAACTCCAACAAATATATGGAAGTTAGATAGTACACTCTTAAATAATCAATAGTCAAAAAAGAAATTACAAAGGACATCAGTAAATATCTTGAGGCAAATGAAAATGAAGACACAACATATCAAAACTTATGGGATGCAGTGAAGGCAGTACTGAGAGGGACTAAATGTTTACATTAAAAAAGAGGAAAGAGCTAAAATCAAAGACCTAACTGCATACTTGAAGGAATTAGAAAAAGAAGAGCAAAAATAAACCCAAAGAAAGCAGAAGGAAAGAAATAACAAAGATTTAGAGCAGAAATAAATGAAATAGAGAATAAAAAACAATAGCATTAACAAAACAAAAAAATTGTTTTTATGAAAATATCAATGAATTGACAAACCTTAAGCTAGACTGGACAAAGAAAAAAAGAGAGGAAATGTAAATAAAATCAGAAATAAAAAGGGGGGACATTACTACTAACCCCATGGAAATGAAAAGGATCATAAGAGAATACTATAAACATCTGTATGCAAACAAATTAGACAATTTAGATGAAATGGACAGTTTCCTAGAAACACACAAGCAACATACACTGACTCTAGAAGAAATAGAAGACCTCAACAGACCAATTACAGTTACGGAGATTGAATCAGTCATCAAAAAACCCCAACAAAGAAAAGCCCAGGACCACATGGTTTATAGGTGAATTCTACCAATCATTCCAAGAAGAATTAACACCAATTCTGCTGAAACTCTTCCAAAAAATAAAGAGGAGGGAACACTACCTAATTCTTTCTATGAGGCCAACATCACCCTAATACCAAAGCCTGATGAAAACACTACAAGAAAAGAATATTACAGACCAATTTCTCTTATGAATATAGATACAAAAATCCTCAACAAAATACTAGCAAATCAAATCCAACAACGCATTAAAAGATTTATACACCATGATCAAGTGGGATTTATTCCAGGTATGCAAGGGTGGTTAAACATAAGAAAATCAGTTAATGTAATATACCACATTAACAAAAAGAAGGGAAAAAAACACATGATCATCTCAATTGACACAGAAAAGTCATGTGACAAAATTCACCATCCATTCTTGACAAAACACTTAGGAAAATAGGAATAAAAGGAAAAGAAACTCCCTCAACATGATAAAGGGCATATATAAAAAACCCACTGCTAACATCATTCACAAAGGTGAGAGTCTAAAAGCTTTCCCTCTAAGATCTGGAACAAGACAAGGATACCCACTGTCACCACTGTTATTCAACATTGTACTGGAAGTTCTAGCCAGAGCAGAACTAAGATTATAAAACTCACATAGGGAAGCATCTTCAGGGTCTTGTGTTAGGCAATGGTTTCTTGGACTTTACACCCAAAGCACAAGCAACAAAGAAAAAAAATAATAAATGGTACCTCATCAAAATTAAAAACTTTTGCGGATCAAAAAACTTTATCACAAAAGTGAAAAGACAACCTACTCAATGGGAGAAAATATTTAGAAGCTACATATCTGGTAAGGGTTTAATTTCAGAATATATAAAGAAATCTTACAACTCAACACTAAAAAAGACAAACAACCCAATTGAAAAATGGGCAAAAGACTTGAATAGACATTTTTTCCAAGATGATATACAAATGGCTAAAAAGCACATGAAAAGATGCTCAATATAATCAGCTATTGGGGAAGTGCAAATCAAAACCACAATGAGATACCATTTCATACCCACTAGAATGGCTACTCTTAAAAAGACAGAACGTTACAAGTGTTGGAGAGAATGTTGAGAAATAGAAACACTCATTCATTGCTGGTGGGAATGTAAAATGGTGCAACTGTCATGGAAAACAGTTTGGCAGTTCCTCAGAAAGCTAAGTATAGAATTACCATATGACCCACCAATCCCACTACTAGATATATACTCAAAAGAATAAAAAGCAGGGACTTGAACAGAGATTTGCACACTGATGTTCATAGTGGCATTATTCACAATTGCCAAAAGATGGAAGCAACCTACGTGTCCATCAATTAATAAATGGATAAAAGAAATGTGGTGTAGACACATACAATGGGAGTATTATTCAGCCGTAAAATGGAATGAAGTTCTGATTCATGTGACAACATGAATGAAACTTGAAGACATGATGTTGAATGAAAGCAGCAAGACACAAAATGACATATATTATATGATCTCATGGATATGAAATAATTAGAATAAGCAAACTCATAGAGTCAGAATCTAGAGTATAGTTTACCAGGGCCTTTTGTGGGAGGGACTTTCACTATTTCTCAAAAAAATCTCAACACTAAACAATTCATACAGAAAGAAATATTATACATGTAATTATTGTAAAATGGACTTTAGCCCATACTCACAATTCACCCTATGCCAAAGAATTCATACTGGAGAGGGACCCTACAAATGTAATAGTTGTACAAAAGCCTTTAAAAGTTGCTCAAATCTTAATAAACTTCAGAAAGCTTATACTGGAGAGAAGCCCTATTCATGTAATGAATGTAAAAAGACCTTTACCCAGCTCACAGATCTTACTGATTGTATTAGTCAGGGTTCTCTCGGGAAACAGAATCAACAGGAGATATCTGTCAATAATATGAGATTTTATAAGAGTCTCTCACGCGACCGTGGGGATGCACAAGTCCAGGTTCCACAGGCAGGCTGCAAGCCAGGGGCTCCGATGAAAGTCCAATGAAAGGACCTTGATGAGTTTCTGGGAGAAGCTGGCTGTCCAACGACGAGCTGGGAAATTCTCTCTGAATGTTGAAATCACTTCCCCTTTTAAGACATTCAACTGATTGGATAAAAGCGTCACCCATTGCTGATGCAATCTCCCTGACTGATGCAGATGTAATCAGCCATCCACGCAGTAAACTCACTGGTGATTGAAGTCCATAAATGCTCTTGTATTACAATTAGCCCAGTGCTTGCTGGAACAAACACCTGGACACAATTACCTGGCCGAGTTGACACATCAGCCTAACCATCACACTCTTCTTCAACAAATCCATACTAGGAAAAAAATCTTATACATGTAATGATTGTAAAAAGACCTTTGTCTGCTTTTCAGATCTAGTTCAACACCAAAGAACTCATACTGGAGAAAAATCTTTCTAATGTAATGATTGTGAAAATACCTTTAAATATCAATCAACCTTATTAAGCAGCGGAAAAGTCATTCTGAAGAGAGGCCCTTTACATGTAACGAATGTGAGAAGACCTTTCGTCGTAACTCAGAGCTCAGGTGACATCAAAATATTCATACTGGAGAGAAACTCTATGAATGTAGTGAATGTCAAAAGTGTTTTAACGACAACTCCAATCTTAATAAACACAAAAGAATCCATATTGGAGAGAAATCCTTTGTAAGTAACCAGTGTGGGCAAGCTTTTAGCTAACTCTCAAAACTTTCTCAACATCAGAGAACTCATGATAAAGAGAAACACTAAAAATATGGAAAATGTAGAAAGGCATTTAGAAACTACATACCTTGTACCATAAATTAGATATTTAAACCAAAGAGATCAATTGGAAAGGTTTTCAGTCAAAGCTCAATTCTTCTACATGAGAATTCATACTGTATAGAATATGTTAGAAACAAAAACGTTTTTTTTTTAAAAAAAAGTGAGCGATCTGATTAGAAATGGACCTACTATTTAAAAAAAAAAAAAAAAAAAAGGGAAAAGAAAGTTAATGCTTAAATTGTGCAGAATTTCTGTTGGGGTTGCAAAGTCTTGGTAATGGCCGGTGGTGATGGTAGAACAACATTGTGAATGTAATTAACAACACTGACTTATATAATGTGAATGTAGTTGAAAGGGGAAATTTTAGTTCATATATGTTACTAGAATAAAAATTAAAAGAAACATAGGACTGACCAACACAATGAACCCTACTGTAAATGATGGACTATAGTTAATAGTACAGTTATAAAAATGTTATTTCATGAATTATAACAAATGTACTTCACTAATGCAAGGGGATAATAATAGGGTAGTATATGGGAACTTGTGTGTAATATATTTTATGCATGATATTTCTGTAAACCTAGAGCTTCTCTAACAAAAAATATTAATAAAAAAATAAAATGAAAAGACATCTCATAGAATAGAAGAAAATTTTTGCAAATCATTTATCTCTTAAGGGACTTGTATCTAAAATATGAAAATTTGTCCTACAATTCAATAAAAAGACAACCAATTACAAATGGGCAAAAGATCAGAACAGACAGTTCTCCAAAGAAAACCACAATGAGATACCACAATAAGATACCACTTCATACCCACCAAAGTGACTATGATAAAAAGAGAGACAATAACAAGTACTGATCAAAATGTGGAGCTATTGGAACCCTCATAAACTGCCAGCAGGTATGTAAAATGTTTTAGCACTTTGGAAAACAGTTTGGCAGTTCCTCAAAAGTTTAAACATATAATTACCTTCTAGCTCGGCAATTCTACTCCTAGGTATATACCCAAGAGAAATGAAAGCATTTGTTAATGCAAAAATGTGTTCATACCAATATTATTCATAATAATAAATCCATCAATAAACTAACGGATAAATAAAATGTGATATATCCACACAATGAAATATTTTTCAGCAATGAAAGAGAATGAAGTACTGATACACACTACAACATGGATGAACCTAAGTGAAAGAAGCTAGTCACAAAGGACCACAAATTGTATGACTGTATCATATGAAAAGTCCGGAAGAGGCAAATCCATAGAGACAGAATGCCAATTGGTGCTTGCCTAGGGCTGGTATGGGTTGGGAGGAAATGGGGAGTGACTGCTAACAGGCTGGGCATGGAGAATCTTTTTGGAGTGATGAAAATGTTCCAAAATTAATTTTGGTGATAGCTGTACAACTCTGTGAATATACTAAAAGCCACTGAATTATACACTTTAAATAAGTGTATTATATGGTACATGAATTATATCATAACAAAGATGTTATTTAAAAAAAAAGAATGCGGATATTCTCGCTGTCCTGATTTTGTGATAACAAGGATAAGCTAAACATTCGCTATATTAGAAACCATGCCTGTGTCCCCAGACCTAGTTTTCCTCCCTAGGTCTGGTTTTTGGAATGCTGGTGATAAACTAAGCCTGATTTATTATATGACCATCATGTATGGGAAAAGACTGTAACTTTGGGTATCTTTGGTCAACCTTAAGGGATATAGCAGGGGGACGGATGTGGCTCGGGTGGTTGGGCATCCGTCTCACATATGGAGGGACCTGGGTTTGATCTCTGGGACCTCCCTGTAAAAATTTAAAAAAAAAAGAAAAATATAGAAGGTGCATGGGCCACCAGGCCCCATGCGTGGGTGCACCGCCAGGCCCCTCAAGCAGGTGAACCGTCAGGCCCCGTGTGCAGGTGCGCCACCAGTCCCCGTGAGCCACGCAACAAGATGATGACGTAACAGGAGAGTGACACAAGGGAGAGCCAAGACGAGATGCACTGAAAAACCAGGAACTAAGGTGGCACAGGCAGTAGGACGCCTCTCTCCCACATCGGAGGTTCTGAGGATCGAATCCCAGAGAAGACAGGAGGAGAAGGATGAGAAGAGAGGGCAGGGAATGGACACAGAGTTGCCCAGTGAATGGACACAGAAACAGAAAAAATGGGAGGGGGGTGATAAAAATGGATAAAAGTAAATAAATAAATAAATCCTTAAAAAAATGTATAGGGGAGGAAGATACTGACTATAGTTGGTGGTAATACTTTGATGATGTTCTTTCATGATTTGTTAACAAATGTTTCACAACAATGCAGGGTGTTTGTGTGTGGGGGGTGATGTGTGGGAGCCCTGTATGATGTTATGCATGTTTGTTTTGTAAGTTCGCAATGTTTACTGAACACTTATGGTTTATGTATGTTCCCATATGAATGACATACTTCAATAAATTGTTTAAAAG
>JAQZBX010067341.1:0-15952 GCA_029593785.1 Cabassous unicinctus
AAAATCATTTAAACACACTAAAACCTGGGAGAGTCATGGAAAATGGCTACTCTCTCCCAGAAGGTATAACAGCTCTTATAACCATAATTTGGGTGGATGGTGGTGGAGCCTATGGATGCCATGGTGGATTTCTCTTCTTCCTGCTTTTGCTACAAAAAGTGGAAGTGAGATAAGGAGAGGCCAGGAAGCTGTCCCTAACACAACCAATGCATAAACACTCACTAAAACACCCTTGATCAGTGGTCACTTATCCTGGCTTCAGTGATAGACATCTGATTGATAGGAGACAGTCTGGGCCTCTGCAGTCCAATCCCACAGCCACTGGCCACATGTGGCTGTTGAGCACTTAAAATGGGCCTAGTCTGAAATAAGTTGTGCTATAAAATATGCATGGGATTTCGAAGACTTAGTACAAAGAAAAGAATGTACAATTTTTCATTAGTATTTTTAATATTGATGACATATTGAATTGATAATATTTTGAGTTGGGCTATATAAACTTTGTTGTTAAAAGTAATTTCATCTGCTTTTCTTTTCTGCTGTTGCTACTAGAAAATTTAAAATTACATATATGGGAGTGGATATGGCTCAAGCAGTTGGGTGCCTGCCTCCCACATGGGAGGTCCTGGGTTCAGTTCCCAGTGCCTCCTAAAGAAGATGAGCAGATGCAATGAACTGATGCAATGAGGTGACAAAATGAGAAGATACAACTAGCAGGGAGTGGATGTGGCTCAAGCAGTTGGGCACCTGCCTCCCACATGGGAGGTCCTAGGTTCAGTTGCCTATGCCTCCTAAAAAAAAGAAAAAGATGAGCAGACAATGAGTGGACACAACAAGCAGAGACAGCAAGCAGACACAATGAGCAGACACAACAAGCAGACAATGAGCAGACAGATGAGGAAGCCATCTCAGAGGAGGGGATTACATATGTGGTTCATCTTAGATTTCTATTGGACAGTACTGATCTAGACAGTTAAAAAACTCTTCTTTGTGTTGAGTCAAAAATGACCTTTTCTAACCACCACACAATCTTGCCTTCCAAAGTAATAAACAAAATTCTTCCACATGACAGTCCATTTAACATCTGAAGACAGTTATCATCCCTACCTCATTTTTTCTTCCACAGGCTTAACAGGCCCTCCTTTCAAGCATTCCTTCTATATCATGTGTTAGATGATTTATCCAAAACTTGGAAAAAGACAAGATGATTATTGCCATCTTGCTGGACCATAAGCCTAGTTCACTGTTACTTGACTCACTCAGCAAATGTATCTTTGACTTTATGGGCCTCTAAAACATCTGGTCCCTTATCAGTTGTGGATCATTGCTCAGATTTTAAGCTGTAGAAACTAGCAAATGAGTAATGTTCTTATAACCTGAGGTGAAAAGCAAAAATTCTGCAAAGAGATCACTGGGCGCTGTTATGAAGGAGTTCAATTGTGCTTTGTTCCCAGGCCCTTGTTTTCTAGCTACTGGAGACATAGCTCCACATTAGCCACAGATCCACTTGCACCTTCCATATCCCAAACCACCAGATTGTTGACCCCAAGCTGGCACCTGAGCTGAGCCCTTCACCGGCCACCCCACCATTCTGCTAGGCTGGATGTGGCCTTCTGATATTTTTCAACAATCTCTAGTCAAACTTTCTTTTGTTTTCTCTTTTTTCTTTTCAGGAGAATTTTAAAACAAATCCCAGACATCATATAATTTACGGGCAAATATGTCAATATATATTGCTAATAAAGACTTTATATATTTACATAACTGTACTGCAATACAGTGTAAGAACTACATCTAAATAAATGGAAATTAATTTCTTAATCTTAATCTCATCTGATATCATCCCATGTTAAAATTTCCCCGATTATTTAGAAAATATCTTTTCGTAGTTGTTTGAATCAAAAGCAAAAGAAAGGGGACAAGATGGCGGCAGAGTCAGGAGCTCCAGGAGGCGGCTGGTCCCACAGCGCAGTTAGTGATCACCCAGAGCATCTAAAGCAGCCACCTGGGGGGCCCAGGAGACCAGAGAGCACCCTGCAACACCCTTGGAAGAACGGAAGGAGGAGACTGCCCACCTGCAGAGAAGATCCATGAGTAGAGCAGTCCATGCTAGGAGGCTGGAGCCCGCCTCCCACTGGCAGTGCAAGCCGCATTGGGAGCTATTCCCTGACTGGAGTTGGAAGCTCCATTTCCCAAAAATGGGTGAAGAAGAGACGGTAGGGCACTGATTTCAGCTACTGATTAGTAAATTCAGCTGGCTAAAGTATAACCCTAAGAACAGTTAAAGTTCTAGTCTGTCCAAGTCAGAAAGAGGACGGTAGCCTCCATTTTAACTCTGCCCCTGACGTGAGGGGCAGTGGGGCTGATTGAAAATCACAGTGAACGTAGGCTTCTTTGACCGGCTTCTTTCCACCCAAGTTGGATTGCAGCTTTAGCCTAAAGCCCAGCCCCACCTCCAGCAGGGAGGAAGCTGTGGGGACCTGCACCAGCCTCTTTGGGCACCTGCAGATGCTTTCGGCCCACATGGGCTAGACTGGTGGGCAAACTTGTGGATACATCTCCGCCCCCAATAGGATAGGTGGAGGTTGGTGTTTCCTCAACCTCTCCAGACAACTGCAAGCCCTTTTGGCCTGCAAGGACTAGAGAATTGGGCACGCCTGTGGATCCATCCCTGCCCTTGACAGAGCAGAAGGGGCAGTGCTCCCTCAGCCTCTTTGCACAACTACAGCCACTTTCAGCCAGCATGCACTCGATTGTTGGACACAATTCCCTGATAGGGAAGGAGGAGGCGCAGTCCTCCTTCACACTCTCTGAGCAGCTGCAGTCACTTTTGGCCTGCATGGACTACATTGCTGGGCACATCGGCTGCTCCATTCCTGCTCCTAAGGGGAGGAGGGAGGCCGGTGCTTCACAGTCTACCTGGGCAACTCTGCAGTCAGTTTTGACTCTCACAGCTTAATTTGCTGCTCACGCCTTCAGCTCCATCCCTGCCCCAGGCAGGGGAGGCAGGGGAGACAGGGGTGTGGAGCACCATCAATCTTTCTGGGCCACTATAGATGGTCTTGGACTGCATGGCTTGCATTACTGCACATGGCTGTGACTCTGTCCCTACTCCTGGCAGGGGAAAAAGGTGGGAGAAGCATCATCAGTTCCTGGGGCAATGCAGGCAACTTCAGCTTCCACAGCTTACAGTACCAACTGCATCCTTGGTTCCTATTCCACAACCAGTAAGGGAGAAAGGGCAATAAATGGATGGAAAAGAGTTGAAAAAATTCAGATTGGCTAAACATGAGCCACTATAAAGTTCCAAATTAAGTTGAACCAAGTATCAAAGAGGGGCTGTAGCACAAAGCCAATCAAATAGAAAGCCCTAGACTAAAGAGACAAAGGGAGCTGAAAATAAATATGTCTAGTAAATCAGGTGCTGAGACACCAACAAAAAATTACAATCCATATCAAGAAGCAAAGGAAAAAGCTAAGTTTCCAGATGACATAAAGGAGTTGAGAAAACTAATCATAGATGTTCTAACAAATTTCCTTAATAAATTCAGTGAAGTAGCTAAAGAGATTAAGGACATCAAGAAGCCACTCAGTGAGCACAAAGAGGAATTTGAAGGCATACATAGAAAAATAGTAGATCTTATGGGAATGAAAGGCACAATAAATGAAATAAAAAATACACTATAGGCATACAACAGCAGATTTGAAGAGGCAAAAGGAAGGATCAGTGAGCTTGAAGACAGAGCTCTAATAGCAAACATACAAAAGGACAAATAAAGAGAAGAATGGAAAAAATTTGAACAGGGTCTCAGCAAACTAAACGACCTCAAGAGATGTACAAACATACATGTAATGGGTGTCCCAGAAGGAGAAGAGAAGGGAAAAGGGGCAGAAGGAATATTTGAGAATTAATGGTAGAAATTTTCCCAACCTTGTTGAAGGACATATATCTCTGTGTCCAAGAAGCACAACATACTCCTAGCTGAATAAATCTGAATAGACCTACTCCAAGACACATACTAATCAGAATGTCAAATACCAAAGATAAAGAGAGAATCCTGAGAGCAGCAAAAGAGATTCAAGTACAAGGTATGCCCAATAAATTAAGTGCTATTTCTCATCAGAAGCCATGGAGGCAAGAAGGAAATGGTATGATATATTTAAGATACTGAAAGAGAAAAATTACCAGTCAAGAATCTTATAACTGGCAAGATTGTCTTTCAAAAATGAGGGTGAGTTTAGAATATTTACAGATAAACAGAAATTGAGAATGTTTGTAATGAAGAGACTGGCTTTGCAGGAAATACTAATGGGAGTGCTACAGCTTGAAAAGAAAAGACAGGAGAGAGAGACTTGGAAGACTCTTGAAATGAAGATATCATTAAAAGTAACTGAAAGTGTCAAAAGAGTGGTGAAAACAAGATATGACAGATAAAACCCAAAGATCAAAATGGATGAAGTAAAAACTGCCTTTACAGTAATAACATTGAATGTTAATGGATGAAACTCCCCAATCAAAAGATACAGACTGGTGGAATGGATAAGAAAATATAAGCCATCTATATGCTGTCTTCAAGAAGCTCACCTTAGACCCAAGGATACAAATATGTTGAAAGTGAAAGGCTGGAAAAATATATTCCACACATGCAGTAACAAAAAAACAAAACAAAACAACAACAACAAAAAAACACAATAACAATAAAAAAGCTGGAGTAGATATACTTATACCAGATGAAATAATGAAATAGACACTGAAAACAAAGCTGTTATTAGAGACAAGGAAGGTCATTATATACTAATAAAAGGGGCAATTCCCCAGAGGCAATAACAATCATAAATGTATATGCACCTAACCAGGATGTCCCAAATTACATGAGGCAAACACTGGCAAAACTGAAAGGAGAAATAGATGTCTCTACAATAATAGTTGGAGACTTCAATACACCACTCTCATCATCAGAAAGATCATCTAGGCAGAGGATCAATAAAGAAACAGAGAGCTTGAATAATATGATAAATGAACCAAACCTAATAGACATGAAGAGATCCCTGCACCCCAAAGCAATAGCATATACATTCTTCTCAAGTGCTTCTGGCTCTTTCTCCAGAATAGGACATATGTTGGGTCACAAAGCAGCTCTCAATAAATTTAAAAAGATCAAAATTACACAAAGCACTTTTTCTGATCGTAATGGAATAAAGCTGGATATCAACACCAGTCAGAAAAAGAGAAAATTCACAAATAAATGGAGATTAAACAACACACTTTTAAATAATCAGTGGGTCAAAGAAGAAACTGCAAGAGGACATCAATAAATATCTTGAGATGAATGAAATGAGAACATAACATATCACAACTTATGGGATGCAGCGAAAGCAGTGCTGAGAGGGAAATTCATAGCCTTCGATGCTTACATTAAAAAAGAAGAAAACTAAAATCAATGACCTAACTACACAGCTGGAGGAACTAGAAAAAGAACAGCAAATTATGCCCAAAGGAAGCAGAAGGAATGAAATAACAGAGATCAGAACAGAAATAAATGAAATTGAAAACAAAATAACATGATGTCTTCAAGGTTCATCCATGTTATCACATGAACCATAACTCCATCCTTTCTAATGTTGGATAATATTCCATTGTCTGTAAATAGCACATTTTGTTTATCCTTTCATTGGTTGGTGGATACTTGGGTTGCTTCCACCTTTTGGCTATTGTGAATAATGCTGCTATGAACATAGGTGCACAAATATCTATTCAAGTCCCTGCTTTCAATTCTTTTGGGTATATACCTAGTAGAGGTATTGCTACTAGTCATATGGTAATTCTGTACTTAGATTTCTGAGGAACTGCCAAACTCCTTAACACAGCAGCTGTACCATTTTACATTCCCACCAGCAATGAAAGAGTGTTCCTATTTCTCCACATCTTCTACAATACCTGTAATTTTCTGTTGTTGTTTTTTTAATGGTAGCCATTCTAGTGGGTGTGAAATGGTATCCGATTTTGGTTTTGATTTGCAATTCCTTAATAACTGATGATATTGTCTGAGCATCTTTTCATGTACTTTTTAGCCATTTGTATATCTTCTTCGGAGAAATGACTATTCAAGTCTTTAGTCCATTTTTAAAAATCGGGCTGTTTGTCTTTTTATTATTGATTTGTAGAATTTCTTTATATATTCTGGATATTAAACCCTTATCAGATATGTGGTTTCCAAATATTTTCTCCCATCAAGTAGGTTGCCCTTTCACTTTCATATTAAAATCCTTTGATGCACAAACCTTTTTAATTTTAATGAGGTCCCATTTGTCTATTTTTAAATTTTGTTCTTAGTATTTTGATGTAAAATCTAAGAAACCATTGCCTAACACGGGACCCTGAAGATTCTTCCCTACATTTCCTCTAGGAGTTTTATAGTCTTGGTTCTTATATTTAGGTCTTTGATCTCTCTTGAGTTAATTTTTGTATGTGGGATCCTCCTTCATTCTTTTGCATATGGATATCTAGTTCTCCCAGCACCATTTGTTGAAGAGACTATTCTTTCCCAATTGAATGGACTTGGAAGGCTTGTCAAAAAATCTATTGGGGGAAGTGGATGTGGCTCAAGTGATTGGGCTCCTGTCTACCATATGGGAGGCCCTGGGTTCGATTCCTGGGGCCTCCTGGTGAAGGCAAGCCGGTCTGCACGGCGCGGAGAGCTGATGGCCCATGTGGCATGGAGAGCTAGCACAGCAAGATGACACAACAAAGGGAGACAAGCAAACACAGAAAAAAGTGCAGCGAATGGACACAGTGAGCACAAGAGGTGGGGGAGGGGGGATAAATAAATAAATAAAATAAATCTTTTTTATAAAGATCAATTGGGGGAGTGGATGTAGCTCAAGTGGTTGAGCGCCAGCTTCCCACATATGAGGTCCCAGGTCTGATCCCTTGTATCTCCTAAAAAACAAAAAAATCAACAACAAACAAATGAAAAAACCAACTTGGAAGAGACTATGTAGCTCAGTGGTTGAGCACCGGCTTTCTACATATGAGGTCCCAGGTTCAATTCCCGGCTCTAGCACTCAAAAAAAAAAAAAAAAAAAAAATCAATTGACCATAGCAGTGAGGGTCTATTTCTGAACCCTCAAAATGATTCCATTCATCTATATATCTATCCTTGTGCTAATACCATGCTGATTTGACCACTGTAGCTTTGAAATAAGTTTAAGTCTTCCAAGTTTGTTCTTCATTTTCAAGATGGTTTTGGCTATTCGGGGCACTTTACCCTTCCAAATAAATTTGATAATAGGCTTTTTCATTTCTGCAAAGTAGGCTGTTGGAATTTTGATTGGAATTGCATTGAATTTGAATCCTTTTGGGTAGAATTAACATCTTAATATTTAGTCTTCCAATCCATGAGCATGGAATGCCCTTCCATTTATTTAGATCTTCCTTCATTTCTTTTAGCAAAGTTTTGTGGTTTTCTGTGTATAAGTCCTTTACATCCTTGGTTACATTTATCCCAAGATATTTGATTCTTTTAGTTGCTACTGTAAATGGGATTTTTTTCTTGATTTCCTCCTCAGATTGTTCATTACTACTGTGTAGAAACACCATACAGTATACAGTGAATTTTTTAACAAATCAATTTTATTGATACATATTAATAAAGCATAAAACCATCCAAAGTGTACAATCAGTGATGTTCGGTATAATCACATAGTTGTGCATTCATCACATCATTTGTTTTTAGAGTGTTTTCATTATTCCGATAATAATAATAAACACAAAAACAAACAAAACTCATCACCTCTCAATCTCTCTATGCTTCTCCAGCCATACATAGCTGCTATTCTGTTTCCTTCTGTCTAGTATATTGGTATTTATATTTTGTAAATACAGTCTTATATATGTAATATCACCCATATTCATGTTTTACATGATGTTTCACTATGTTATACAGTCCCATGTTACATTTTTTAGCTTTCCTTCTAGTAATATACATGATCTTAGACTTACCCTTTCAACCACTACGATATAATAGCTCTGCTAGTTACAAACACTATAATGCGCTTTCACCATTTCTATTCATTTCCAAAGATTTACAAACAACCTTTGAATCAATTCTGCACAGATTAAATCTCAGCCTTCCATTCTCTGCCCTCATTCTATTTTCTGGTGATCTATATTCTAATTAATAACTCCGTGAGTTTACACAATATATTTAGTTCATAATAGCACAATCATACAGTATCTGTCCTTTTGTGTCTGGCTTGCTTTATTCAACTTACTGTCCTCCAGGTTGATCCATATTGTCATATGCTTCACTACTTCATTTCTTCTTTCCACTGCATAGTATATTGTTTAGTATATACACCACAATTTGTTTATTCATTCATCAGTTGATGGACACCTGGATTGTCTCCAACTTTTGACAATTGTGAATAATGTCACTATGAACATCAGTGTGCAGATGTCTATTCGTGTCACTGATCTCAGTTCTTCTGGGTATATACCTAGTAATGGTATAGCCAGGTCACATGGCAAGTCTATATTCAGCTTCCTTAGGAACAGTCAAACAGTCCTCCCTAGTGGCTGTGCCATTCTACATTCCCACCAACAGTGAATAGGTGCACCTCCTATCTCTCCACATCCTTTCCAACATTTACAGTTTTCCAATTTTTAAATAGTGTCCAGTCTAATAGGTGTGAAATGATATCTCATTGTAGTTTTGATTTGAATTTCCCTAAGAGCTAGTGATGTTGAACATTTTATTATGTGTTTCTTTGCCATTTATATTTCTTCTTTGAACAATTGTATTTTCACGTCTTTTGCCCATTTTTCAATCGGGTAATTTGTCTTTTTATTGTTAAGTTGTAAGATCTCTTTATATATAATGGATATTAAAGCCTTATCTAATATGTGATTGCCAAATATTTTCTCACATTGAGTTGGCTGCATTTTTACTCTTTTGACAAAGTCATTTGAGATGCAAAAGTGTTGAATTTTGAGGAGGTCCCATTTATTTATTTATTTATTTTCTTTTGTTGCTTGTGCTTTTGGTGTAAGGTTTAAGAAACTACTGCCTACCACAAGATCTTGAAAATGTTTTTCTACATATTCTTCTAGGAGTTTTATGGTTATCACTTTTATATTTAGGTCCTGATCCATTTTGAGTTAATTTTTGTATAAGGTATGAGAGAGGATCCTCTTTCTTTCTTTTGGATATGGCTATCCAGTTCTCCCAGCACCATTTGTTGAATAGACTATTCTGGCCCAGCTGGAAGAGCTTGACAACCTTATCAAAAGTCACTTGACTGTAGATGTGAGGGTCTATTTCTGAATTTTCGCTTTGGTTCCATTGATCAATCTGTCTGTCGTTATGCCAGTACATTGCTGTGTTTACCACTGTAGCTGGGCAATATGCTTTATAGTCAGGAAGTGAGAGTTCTCCAACTTCATTCTTCTTTTTAAAGACATTTTTGGCTATTTGGGGCCCCTTACCCTTCCAAATAAATTTGATAATTGGCTTTTCCTTTTATGCTGTTGGGATTTTTATTGGGATTGTGTTGGATCTGTGAATCATTTTGGGAAGAATTGACATCTTAATTATATGTAGTTGTCCAATCCATGAACATGAAATGACCTTCCATTTATTTAAGTCTTCTTTGATTTCTTTTAGCAATGTGTTGTAGTTTTCTGAATACAGGCCCTTTATGTCCTTGGTTAAGTTTATTCCTAAATATTTGATTCTTTTAGTCACTATTATAAATGGATTTTTTTCTGATTTCCTCCTCAGATATCAATCCTGTATCCTCCCACTTTGCTGAACTCATCTGTTAGTTCTAGTAGTTTTGTTGTGGATTTTTCAGGATTTTCTAGATATAAGATCATATCATCAGTGAATAGTGCAAATTTTACTTCTTCCTCTCTTATTTGGGTAACTTTTATTTCTTTATCTAGCCTAATTTCTCTAGCTAGAACTTCTAACCCAATATTGAATAACAGTGGTGACAGCAGGCATCCTTGACATTCTTTGATATTTGGTTCAACTTATTCTAAGTCTTTAAAATTGCCCAGCTTAAGTTATCAAAATTGGGCCACGGACTCATTAATGGAATGCAGATTTCCTCCCAGGAGTTTGGGTTAAGAGAGTCCTAAAAGCAGTTTTTCTCCATGCAATTTCCAGACTTGCCAGCAGACGGCGCTCATTGGCACACCTTTCCATGACGTGTTTTTTTCAATCTCTGCTTTCCTGTGTTTTGGTCTGGCCAGAGCCAGGATTGAAAGCAGGCTCTGCTGGCTGAATTCACCTAAGAGAAGCCCCTGACACCCCTTCCCTTTTCCCTTGTAACAGCTGACAGGGAAGAAGATGTCTGTTCCCGTCTCAGTTGGCTGCAGTGAGCCAGGGGTTTTACCCTTGCTTAATATCTTGGAGACTGGGGGCTGCTGTGGGGATTTGGTATCTCCCATTTGTTGTTCTGGGCTCTTCATCTCTCTGTCCCTCACCCTCCTGGGAGTTGTGTAGCACTGTCCTGGTCTGCTGACCCCCAAAGCAGGTCCCTCAGACAACTTTTGGACCTTTCCCGTTGTTTTTGTGAGGTGTTGAGCTCTGCCTGCCTACTCTGATGCCATCTCCCTGGAAATGCTCCACCACTAATTTTTGAATGTTGATCTTGTACTGCAACACTTTACTGAATTAGTTCATTAGCTCTAGTAGCTTTGTTGTAGATTTTTCAGAACTTTCTGTATATATGGATCATATCATCTGCAAATAGTGAAAGTGTTCTTTTTTCCTTTCCAATTAGTCTGCCTTTTATTTCTTTTTCTTGCCTAACTGCTCTGGCTAGAACTTTCAGTATAATGTTGACTAACAGTGGTGATAGTGGGCGCCCTTGTCCTGTTCCAGATGTTACATGGAAAGCTTTCAATCTTTTGCCATTGAGTATGATGTTAGGTGTGGGTTTTTCATATATGCCCTTTATCATGTTGAGGAAGTTTCCTTCTATTCTTATTTTTCTAAGTGTAGTTATCACTTTGTCAAGTGCTTTTTCTGCATCAATGGGGATGGTCATGTGGTTTTCTCCCCTTCATTTTGTTAATGTGGTGTATTACATTAATTGATTTTACGTTGAACCACCCTTGCATAACTGGGATACATTTGATTATGGAATATACTTCTTTTAATGTGTGCTTGGATTTGATGTGCAAGTATTTTGTCAAGGAGTTTTGCATCTTTATTCATAAGAGAAATTGCTCTGTAATTTTCCTTTCTTGTAATATCTTTATCTGGCTTTGAGAAGAATGCTTATCCTGTTTGGGGGTGCAATGTTTAATATATGTCTATTAGGTTCTTTTATCATATTATTCAAATTCTGTTTCCTTTTTGATCTTTTGTCTAGGTGTTCTATCTATTAATGAGAGTGGTGTATTGAGGTCTCCAACTAATATTGTAGAGGGTTTTATTTCTCCCTTCAGTTTTACTAGTGTTTGCCTCATGTATTTTGGGGAACTGTGGTTAGGTGCTGTGACAATTGAGATAATTTTATGAATCTCCAAAAGAGAAAGATTATGTTTATCAAATAAACTATTCTTCTGGGTGTGATACCCTTTAATTTTATTGGATTCAGTGTGTCTCTTGATTAAACTACCTGTTAAGATTAGGGTTTTGATTTGACTATGCCTGTAAGGAGTAACTCAGGTTGAGTCGCCTCCCCTTTGGTAGGCCGACATAACCATACATCCAATCAAGATGCGCCAGAGGAGAGAAATTTGTTATTTTAATCCTGCCATGTGACAGAAAGGAGAAGGTTCAAACAGCTGAAGCCCTGAGGAGAGATGAACCATTTGCCTGATAGCTTGCAGCTGACCCCAAGAGAGCCAAGACTGATATAGAAAGCCCAGGAAGAAATGAGCCCTATGCCAGGAGAGAGAGGAAGCCCTGAGAGACAAGCCCTATGCCAGCCTGCAGCTGAGAGAGAGGAAGCCCAGAGGGGAAGGCTGAACCCTTACAGAGATCAGCGACCATCTTACTTCAACACGTGACAACTGAATTTGGTGAGAAAGCAAATTGAGTTGAACTCTTTAGGGCCTTGTAACTACATTTTTACCCCAAATAAATACCTTTTATAAAAGCCAACAGATTTATGATACTTTGCATTGGCACCGTTTTGGCAAACTAATACAGGTGCATAAGTATTTATGATTATTTCTTTTTGGTGGATTGACACTTTTATTAATATATAGTTTACTTCTTTGTCTCTTGTAACAACTTTTCACTTAACATCTATTTTATCTGATATTAGTATAGCTACTTGAGCTCTTTTTTGGTTATTATTTGCATGTAATGTCTTTTTCTATCCTTTTACTTTCAACCAATTTGTATTTTTGGGTCTAAGGTGAGTCTCTTATACACAACATGTAGTTGGATCATGCTTTTTTGAAAATCCATTATGCCAATCTGTGTCTTTTGACTGGAGTGTTTAATCCATTAACATTTAGTGTTATTACTGTAAAGGCAGTATTTACTTCAGCCATTTGTTCTGTGGTTTTTGAATGTCATATCTTTTTTTTTTTTTGTCTCTCTTTTCCCTTATTGCAACCTCCTTTTGTGTATAGTTAATTTTTTTGTGATATATCTAACTGATCCCTTTTTCACTTCTGTTTCTGTATATTTTTTAAGTACTTCCTTTATGGTTACCCTGGGGTTTGTATTACAACAACCTGTGTGTATAACCTACTAATTGGGAAAGATACCAACTTAGCTTCCATAGCATACATGTTCTGTGATCCCATATTCCTGTTTTCCCTTTTATGTTGTTTTTGTCTGACTTTACTGCTTTTTAGTTTGCATGTCATTATCAGGAAATATGCCATTTTTTGTTCTATTGTATTCTGACTCTTATAGGAATTAAAGAATAGAATTCCATATTGAGATTTTTATTTTGGGTGCTTCAGGGTTTTGCATTTACCCTTTTAGTTGCCTTAACTGATAATCTTCATTTCTTCACACTATTCCAAGCCCCTCTTCTCTCTTGTCTTTTCCTTTTGACCTGCAGAACTCCCTTTAATAATTCTTGTAGGGCAGGTCATTTGTTGATCAACTCTTTCAGTTTCTGTTTATCTGTGAATATTTTACACTCTCCTTCATTTTTGTCAGATAAAGAAGTTTTGGCTGGCAGTTTTTCTCTTTCAGTGCCTTAAATATCTCATACCACTGCCTTCTTGCATCCATGGTTTCTAATGAGAAATCAGCACTTAGTCTTATTGAGGATCCCTTGCACGTGATGACTTGCTTTTCTTTTTTGCTTTCAGAATTCTCTCTGTATCTTTGGCATTTGATACTGTGATTAGTATGTGTCTTGGAGGAGGTCTATTAGGGCTGAGTCTGTTTGGAGTACGTTGCATTTCTTGGACATGCATAATTCTGTCTTTCATAAAAGTTTGGAAATTTTCAGCTGTTTTTTTTCCTCAAACATTCTTTCTGCCTCTTTTCCCTTCTCTTCTCCTGGGACACCCATGACATGTATGATTGTGTACTTTGTGCTGTCACTCAAATGCCTGAGACATTGCTCAATTTTTTTCCTACTCTTTTCTCTGTTTTTCTGAGTATATGATTTCAATTGTCCTGTCTTCTAGTTCATTGATGCTTTCTTCTGCCTGTCCAAATCTGCTGTTATATGCCTCTAGCGTATTTTCAATCTCCATTACTGTGACTTTAATCCCCATAATTTCTGTCATGTTTCATTTTAAAATTTCACATTCTTTATGCTCACACATTATCTTTTCAATATCCTTTAGTTCTATATCCCTACTTTCCTTCATCTCCTTGAATTAATTTAGGAGATTTGCTTGAACTTCTTTGAATCATTGTTCCAAATTCTGTGTGTCCTCTGAAGTTTTAATTTGTTTCCTTGACTGAGCCCTGTCTTCCTGTTTCTTATTATGGTTTGTAAATTTTTGCTGATGTCTGTGCATCTGAGTATTCTGATGTGTTAACTCTGAAGGTTAGTTTCTCCCCCTTGTCTACAGTTTTATTGTTGATTTGTGTTAAGGCTCTTCTTTGATGCTTGTTCCAACAAATTCTGGACCTTTAGAGTAGCCCTGCTTATATTTTTTCAGCTCTTCTTGCCCTAGATATGTGCTACAATTTTTAATATTGCACCTTTTGTGCAATGGTTTCACCTCCAGGAGAAAGCTTCCATTCCTCTGTTCCTTCTCTGGGAATCTTGATCTGTTATATTTTTGTGCAGAATTTTCTCACCAGTACCCATGATTTGTTTAAATTCTCTCCCTAACTCATTGCCCCCTTTTTCTTCAGTTCTGGGACTCATCCTGTCTTAGGGTAGTTCAGTGCCCTCTCCCCCTTATTTTTCAGTGAGTTTTTTCTGCCTCTGGTTTCTTCCGTTTGGGTATCCTGCTCCAGGGTTCCAGATGGGTCAATCCAGAAAGTTCCATTTCACAATTAGGTTGTCTAGCAAACCCAGGATGGATTGAGTGTGCCCACCTCTAGCCAACTGTTCTGCCACAGTCTTCCCCCCTCCCCCATGGAGGTTCTTTTGTATGAGACACTCCTCAGCCACCTGTGTTCTGCCCTGAGTCTCTGTGGACTTGTGTCCCTGTGCCTGGATATGCATGGGGTCCTAACTCACTGCTGTGAGTGGTTATATAGTCTGAATCCACAACAGAAGGCACACAGGCCATGCTGCCTCTGTGCAGCTCCCAAGCTACATGGGGCCAAGTAAGGGGGAGGGTCCAGACAGGCAGGTCTGGAGCAAAAATCTCCTACCTGATCTTGTAGATTCTTTTTCTTTTTCTTCAATTCAGTGTTTGTGGAGTCCTTCTCCAGTCTCTATCATGCTCCAAAGTTCCAAGCAAGTGGGATTTGTCCTTTTATGAGTTGATTCTGAGGGAAGACTTTTCAAGGGGATGTCTTACATTGCCCTGTTGATGACATCACTCCTGATATCTTTTAATTTACTTATGTTGGGGGGTCATGGAAAAGTTTTTATTTTTATGTAGTCAAATCTATTGACTTTCAAAAATTAAATCTGAATTTTGAATCACAGAAGGCTTTACTTTGTTCAGAGTAAAGAATTCATCCATCTTTCTAATACTGGTATGGTTTCTTTCTTTTTTCAAAAAAATAACTTTGCTGATTCATTTGGAACTTATTCTAATGTGTCTAATTATATATTTTTTCAAATGGCTAACCAGTTTCCCAGCACCCTTTATTTAAAGTCTCATTTTTACCCCATGCCACCTTTATCAGAGTAAATTTCTATACTAATTGGGTCTATTCCTCATCTCTCTCTTCTGTTCCACTGGGCTTTCTGCTGTTCATGCTTGTGGCAGTTTGGCATTGTTTATGAGTTCCAAAAATAGATATTGGATTATGTTTGTATACTGGTGTGTTCCTCTGGGCACGATTAAATTATGATTAGGGCTTTGATTGGGCCATATCAGTAGGACGTTGAGTCCCCACCCCCTTGGTGGGCAGGGACTCACAGAGAAACTGTACTTCAAAAAAGGGAGGTGGGTAAGTGGATATCACCCCACACTGAAGGACCCCTAAGGGCTCTGGTGACACCCAGGTCCTATACAAGTGGGTATAGCCCCAGAGAATGATGCCTAATTAGTGGGCTCTTCATTGGCATCTGTGTTCCTGAGAGTGACAGAGTTGGACTCAAACAAGTCATTCCTGCACATGGTCCATCAGTCCCTTCTACTCAAACCTATATGTGATGCAGGAGTTTTTAGGTGTACTTCCAAAGACTGTATCCTCTGGCCCACTTATGTGCCAGCTGTGCCTGGAATCTCACTGGAGCTGCAAATCCTACCCTACAGCTCAATGGACTCATCCAAGTAACCTGGCGAGGAGACGACGATGAGCAACAGACATCCCAGGGAATGGAGAGGACCTGCAGCTGAAGGCAGGATAATCCTATCCACTATATCCATGGAATATAA
>JAQZBX010067342.1:0-15976 GCA_029593785.1 Cabassous unicinctus
GCCTGTAAGGAGGTTTCTTACAGTCATTCGCTGTCCACCGGTTCACCGCGTGTTAGGAGGATTCTTATCCGTCATTTGCTGTCCTCTGGTTCACCGCCTGTAAGGAGGTTTCTTACAGTCATTCGCTGTCCTCCGGTTCACCGCGTGTTAGGAGGATTCTTATCCGTCATTTGCTGTCCTCCGGTTCACCGCCTGTAAGGAGGATTCTTATCCGTCATTCGCTGTCCATGATCTGACTGAGCAGGGCTTTGCTCCTGCTCACTACAGGGAGCACAGCCTGGAATTTCTTCAGGAAAAGCCACTGATGAAGCAAACAGCAGGAGCAGCAACAGCGAAGGTGCAGGAACGGCAGCAGACCTTTGGGGGCGGGGTGAGGACTCTGATGTTCAGAGAGCTGAAAGAAACCACGTCTAAAAATTAAAGGAAAGCATGAGAAAAATGCCTTGCAAAACAGTGAATATCAATAAAGAGGTAGCAATTACAGCAAAGAACCAAATAGGAATTCTGTAGTTAAAAGTATAAGTGAAATGAAAAGGTCACTTGTGGGGTTCAACCACAGATTTTGGCTTGCCGAGGAAAGACTCACTGAACTGGAAGGTGAGTCCCTGAGATGATACAGCCTGAGGAACAGAAAAAAAAAAAAAAGAATTAAGAGAGATTGACAGAGCCTCACAGTCCTGCGGGCACCATCAAGTGCCCCAGCATAACGTAATGGGAGCACCAGAAATGGAGGGGAGGGAGAAAGGGACATAAAGGGTATTTGAAGAAATAATGCTTGAAAACGTCCTAAATTTGATGAAAAACATTAATGCACAGAACCACAGAGCTACACCTAGATACATCATAGTCAACTGTCAACAGGCAAGACAAAGAGAATCTTGAAAGCAGCGACATAATAATGGCTCATCTTGTTCAAGACAGCCTCAACATAGAAGCTGGCATTAAGCTGAGGGAAAAGAGCCCCAGAGTTCACATATCGTGTGATTCCATTTATGTGAAATGTGTAGAAAAGACTAATTGATTTAGGCAGAAAGTAGATCAGTGGTTGCCTGAGGCTGGGAGTGGGAATAAAGATGAACTGTAATTGGGCATAGGAGTCCTTATTGGGGGAACGAAAATATCCCAAAACTAATTTGTGTTGGTGGTTGCACCACTCCATAAAGTTACTAAAAACTATTGAATTGTACACTCAAAATGGGTCAATTTTATGAGTTACAATGCTATCACAACAGAAAAGAAAGGGGAGGAGTCATTCCTGGAAGAGATACAGGGATGTCAGTATGTTTCTGTGCCCTACACTCTGGTTCAGCCTTTGTTGCTGTTTGACCTACATCAGCTCTTCTTTTCCTTTTCCGGCTTACTTTGAATGAAACATGCTCTGTTTCTGTTTCTTCTCTTATTCAACTAACTGATTAATTCAGTTAATCTTCAGTTGAGGGCCACTTTCACATTTGCACAGGAGCTGGTAATGCTGCCTCCAAAAATTTATTCTGACGCTGAGAATCTGCTTGCCAAGGTTTAGAAAGGTATGTCAAGTCCAGCCTTCCAACGAGAAGGTTTTCTGGGCTAGAAATTTGTTGTTAGAAGGGTCACTTCATCCCTGGAGGAGGGGGGTTTTGATCAGGACAAGCCTGAAAAATGTGTGGGTTTGGAAAGAAGGTTTTATTGATTATTAATTAATAGATTTTTGCCACCATACGAAGTCCTTGCTGGGATAAGCTTGCTTGTTCTTTATCTTCCCTGTCTGAAAAGACATCCTATTTGGTTCCCCTAGAATGTCCTCAGTGCTTCTGAAGCCATTTCCTTAGGAAGTGGCTTGGCATGGTGTAGAATGAGTGCAGGATATTTTTTAAGCTGGCAACTAAAGCACCGGATGGATATGTCCCATTTATTTAACTATCCTGCTCGCCCCCCCCCCCCATGAAAGGGCTTGTTGCTTTCTCTATCTTATTAAATCTTGTTACTGTTGTTTTTCTGTTTCTAACAATTTCACTGTGAAAACTCTTAATTCACACATCTGTTACTATTCATTTATTTTTTTAGGATAGATCACTACAATTGCAAGATCAAATTGTCCCCCAAAAGGTCTGATTAATTTAGTCTCCAATCAAAAGTTTTGGGAATGCTCAGTTTACATTTCTCTCTCTTCTGACTTTTACAAATATGGGCAAAAATTGAATACGTTCCATCATTTTAAAAATTATTTGCTTTTTAGGTCATTTTAATTTTGATGTAATTTTAAACTGAATGACAAATTGAAAGAATTTTATAGGCAACTCTAGATACTTTATACAGATTTACTAGTTGTTTGTTTTTTTCCATTTGATTTATTATTATGACTTTCTTTCACTCTGTCTGCATTTTTGGCAGAAATACCACATAAATGGTGTGTCTGTCTCAGTGCATCATATCAGAAGGCACTTGATACTAGTTTGTCCCAATACTGGTGTTAGTTTTGATCATTTGGTTAAAGTGGGGGCCACTTGGTTTGTCCACTGTAAAATCACTAGTTTTCCTTTTGTAATTTGTGGGGAAACACTTTGAGACTGTGTAAACAACCTGTTTTACATCAAACATTCACCCACTATAGTTAGCATCCATTGGTGGTTTTATAACTTCATATTTACTAGTTTGTATTGTATTGTAAGGAAGAGATTTCTAGTCTCTATTTATAGTAGTATGAATTTATGGATTCTTATTTTATTCATTGGGCTTAATCCATAATTGCGATTGTTTCTTCTGATGGTCAGTCTGTCACGTATGTGAGAAGTGGGGGCATCTTCACGTTGGCTCTTGGGTCCTTTTATATGCCTTCATCATTCTTTGGCTACTTCTTTCTGGCACAAGTTGTTTCAGAGTCTGCCTTTACTTTTCCCATCTCAGCCCTGGAAGCAGCTTTTTCTCCAAGGAACATTATTCCATTTAGTGAAGAGAGTATTTAGAAGCCAAGATCTAGGTACTCAGGTGTATTCATTGCTATGGGGATGTCATTGCTTCTAGGTCCTCCCAGCACCAGTGCTGAGAGATACACAGCCACTCATATCTCTCTACATTATCATCTATCTATCTATCTATCTATCTATCTATCTATCTATCTATCTTTCTATCATCTATTTATCAATCATCTATCTATCCATCTATAATATAACTATCTAGCTAACTAGACACTGAAAGCCACGACTAATACTGATCCATCCAGTTCCAATCCAGCAGTGTTTGTAAGTCCCTTTCCAAAAGAGAGAGGTGTGATTCCCCTTATCCTCAGTGTATTTACTCACATGCTCAAGACTAGAATGCACAGAAAGTAGTTTCATAACTGCTAAGCCATACCACTGCAAGAAGAAAATATAGTAAATAGAGTTCAATAATTTGTACATTCTTTTTCTGAGGTAAAATTCACATATGGTGAAAAACAAAAATTAGTTGTGCAATTACACAAGTCTGCACAAATGCACACACCTGTGCAGCCCATACCCCAGGGCCCTAGAAAGCCCCCTTGCACCATTCTGCAATTCAGTACCCCCAAGGAGTGGCAACCACTTTTGTGATTTTCTTTTCACTGTATGTTTTAGGTTCCTAGCTGCTAAAACAAATATCATACAATGGGTTGCTGAACAACAGGAATGTATTGGCTCACTAAAACAAATCTCCAGGATGATACAGTTTCACTGGAGAATGCTACCAAGTGGCTAAAAAAGAATTAATATAAACACTATGCAATGTCTTCCAGAAAACAGAAGAGGAGGGAATATTTCTCAATACATTTTATGAAGCTGATATTACCCTAATACCAAAACTAGACCGAGGCAGTACAAAAAAGGAAACTACAGACATATATCCCTCATGAATATAGACACAAATATCCTTAACAAGATTTTAGCAAATAGAATTCAGCAATATATGAAAAGACTTTTACATCCATAATGACCAAGTAGAGTTTATTCCGGGAATGCAAGACTGGTTCAATATTTAGAAATCAATCAATGTTATCTACCATATTAACTGTCCAGTGAAGAAAAATCACATGAGCATACCTGTTGATGCAGAGAAAGCTTTTAACAAAATTCAATACCCATTCATGACATCACTCTCAGAAAATGAGGAATGGGGGAAATTCCTCAACTTGTTAAAGAGCAGTTACAAAAAACTTACATACAGCTTTGCTTAATGGTGAAAAACTGAATACTTTCCCCCTAAGACTGGGAACAAGGCAAGGTTATCCACTCACTACTCTTAGACAGCATAGCACTCTAAGTTCTGGCCAATACTATAAGGGAGTTAAAGGCCGTCAAAGGCTTTCAGATTGGAAGGAAGAGATAAACCACTCCCTATTTACAGATGGCACGATTGTCTATGTAGAAAATCACACAGACACAAAATCTGCAAAAATTGCATAGCAATAACAAGTGCATTCAAGTTCATAGGACTACAAGATCAACATAAAGGGAGCGGAAGTGGCTCAAGTGGTTGAGCGCCTGCTTGCCACATGGAAGGTCCCGGGTTCAGTCCCTGGTGCCTCCTAAAAACAAAAACAAACAACAAGCAAACAAAAAAACAAAAAAACAACTGAGGGAAGCCGATGTGGCCAGTGGTTGAGTGCTGGCTTCCCACATACAAGGTGCTGGGTTCAATCCCCAGCCCTGGTGCCTCAAAAAAAAAAAAAAGAAAAACAAAATAAAAACAACACTTTTTTCTTTTTTAAAAAAAGATCAGCATAAAAAAGTCAATTGTATTTTTATATAATAGCAATGAACACATGACAATAAAAAATACAATACCATATATGATTGCTATCAAAAGAGAAATACTTAGGTTTCAATCTATGAAAACAGGCACAGAGCTTGTATGCTGAAAGCACAATACTGTGATGGAAGTACTCAAAGATCAAAATAAATGGAGAGACATGCTGTGTTCATGAATTGGAAGACTCAAAAGAGTAAAGAGGTCAGTTCTTTCCTAATTGATTGAGACGTTTTGTGGAATTCATATCAAATCCCAGCAAGATTTTTTGTAGATACAGACAAGATTATTCTAAAATTTATAGGCAAAGACAAAGGAACTAGAATGGCTCAAACAATTTTGAAAAGAAATATAAAGTGATTTGAATAAGACCTGTTATGTAACAATAGTAATCAAGACTGTGTGGTATTGGTGGAGGGATAGGCATATAGAAAAATGGAACAGAATAGAAAACCCAGAAATAGAAGCTCACAAATATGCCCAACTGATTGTTGGCAAATGTGCAAAGGCAATTCAATGTATGAAAGACAGTTTTTCAACAAATAGTACTGGAGCTAGGGGCATCCACAGGCAAAAAAAGTGTTGACCTAAGTGTCACACTTTATACAAAAATTAACTCAAAATGGACCATAGACTTAGATGAAAAATGTAAAATTATAACACTTTTAGAAAAAATACCAGAGGGAATCTTCAGGATCTTAGGCGAGTCTAAGTTCTTGAACCAGAAGCATGATCCATAAATGGAAAATCGATAAATTGAACACCATCCAAATTAAAAATTTTGCTCTGAGAAAGACCCTGTGAAAAGAATGAAAAGAAAAGCTACAGATGGGGAGAAAATATTTGGAAACTATATATCTAACAAAGGACTCATCTAGAACATACAAAAAACTCTCAAAATTCAACAATAAAAAAATTCCGATTAGAAAATGGGCAAAATATACGAAGAGACTTTTCATCGAAAAGGCTATACAGATGGCAAATAAGCACAAGAAAAGATGTTTAACATCATTAGCTACTAGGAAAATGCAAATTAAGCCACAATGAGATACTGCTTCACATTTAACATCAAAGCTAAAATAAAAAATCTGGACAACAGCAAATTCTGGTGAAGAGGAGGAGAAACTGGGTCACTCACACATTGCTGATTAGAATGTCAAATATTGCTGCCACTCTGGAAACGAGTTTGACAGTTTCTTTAAAGACTAAATGTACTTACCGTACATTCCAGCAACTGCACTACTGGGCATTTATCCCAGAGAATGAAAACTGATGTTCACAGAGCAACTGTGCATGGGTGACTATTATTATTCATAATAGCCCCAACTGGGGACAACCTAGAAGTCCTTCAGTGGGATGAAGGATGTAACAAGCTGTGGTACGTCCACACCACAGTCTACTTCTCAGCAAGGCAATGGGATTTTATCCATACACACAACCACCTGGATGAGCCTTCAGAGAATTATGCCGAGCAAACAAAGCCAAGCTCCGAAAGTTACACTCTGTTCTATTTCTTGTACATGAGAAGCGTACTTGAAATGATAAAACTGTAGAAATGGAGAACAGATGGGTGACTCCCAGGGGTAAAAGAGGGGGCACGGGTGGGAGGGTCACACTGAGGCTGTCAAAGGGCTCCAGGAAGGACGCCTGTGGGGATGGAAATGTTCCAACATCGACTGTCTCGATGTCAGCATCCTGGTGGTGATCCTGTGCTAGAGCTTTTCCAGATGTTACCTTCGGGGAGAACTGGGGGAGCACACAAAGGATGTCTATTTTTTTTTTCTTACAACTACATGTAAATCTAAAATTATCTCAAAATAAAAAGTTTAATTAAAAATCAACGGCTACCGGAATACTAGTACACGGATTTGTAGCATTACTAGTAGAAGGTTTCCTGGGCTCCTTCGGATTCTAACATGCAAAGCTTCTGGCTCAGGGATAGGAGTCGCTCTACCGCGGAAGCTGTGGGCTCTTCGGGAGCAATGCTTTCTTGTTTGCAAGAAAGAGTAAATTGGAAATCTGGAAACCCCATTATCATTGCAGGCTCTCAAATGAATGTCTATCATCAATATGAAACGTGGACAATGGCTGTGCAGAGATCGCTATGTTTCTCTAAAATGGTTGAAACTGCTCAAGGACTCATTTTTCCTCCTCAAGACCTAATTTGGTCTTTGAACTAGAAGCACAAGGAAGACTGCACTGCCAACACACAATGGCTCTAATTGTTCTCCCATGTGCCCCTCTCCGAGGCCACATGTGAACGGATCTGTCCTACCAGCTGGACCCTCATGTGGCTCAAGGTGTCACTTCAAGGAGAAGCCCATGTCCATGCCGGCATGGGCATGTGACGGGCGGACCAAGTCTCCAGTTATGGCTATTTCACAGGATCCAAGAACCTTTCATGCACTTGTTTAGTCATTGTTCCAATGAGCGGATAATAGAATATTGAAGTCACTTTCCAATATCTTCATGACTTAGGGACAAGGCACAATTTATCTGGTGAGACTTTTGGATATATTTATAGTATAGTATTAACTGTAAATCATATCAGCATCTAAAAACAATACTTATCTTGCTTTGTGGAACTGTGTGGATTTTTTAAATGCTCATTTGCCATCCATTTATTCATTCCACAAACATTTATTAGATACTTACCATTCTGAATATGCCATTCTGAGCTATTGTTATCAAAGAAAGCTTTGTATTTATAAATCTACACTTTTATGTAGGGCTTTAATTTTTGCAAAAGGATCATCCCAACATATTAAATGCACAAGATGTAAAGGAAAGAATGTCTCAACTACATATCCTTTATCTTCTTTTCATACTAATAGATGTGAACTTCGGATTCTGCATGTCCCTACATTATAGAAAAAAGGCAAAGATTTCTAAATGCACGGTTTTGTTCCCTACATGGAGAATTGATATTTTTTTGCATTTTTATTTCAATAACTCCCCTATAGTGACCCCATATTTGCTGTGACGGTAGTTTTAGTTTGAAACAAGATATCTTGTACATGGTAAATCTAAAAAAAAAAGTCTTCTTGTTTTCATAATTATTATGATTACTTTTATTATTGCTTTTTTCCCTACTGATGTTGAATCGGTTAAATTGTTCTTAAATTTAGCTTACTCTGAGATGTTTGTGCTAAAATTACATGCACTAAATAAATAATACTGAATATGAACCATTTTGTTCATGATTATGTCCTGTTTTTTTTTTTCCTGTGTAAACGTTTGTATTCTATGCAATAATTTTCTTATTTTTAATGTTTAATGAATTTAACCTGCTACCACAAATTTTTCTCTGCAAAATTTTGCTCCTTCTTGGATGAAACTTATTGAAGTTGAAGTGCCATTTTTCTCACCCTGCCACAGAACTCGTCATGTAGAGAGATGCTAATGAGAGATGACGGGGAAGCGTGCACAGGTGTATTCTACCGGCTCAGACTGGCAACACTGACACACACACACATACGCAGAGAGCCGTGCCTGATCAGAGACTTCCATTTGGTTGAACTTGGCAGTGGTTTTGAAATGTTGACAACTGTCAAATTAAGATCACCCAAGCCATTTCACAGGCTCAAATTTGGATGCAGGCCTCGGAACAGAAGGAGAGAGCTCCTGGCGCCTTCCCAAGCGACTTCCCCATCCA
The DNA here is from genome assembly GCA_029593785.1 of Cabassous unicinctus. NCBI lineage: Eukaryota > Metazoa > Chordata > Mammalia > Cingulata > Chlamyphoridae > Cabassous > Cabassous unicinctus. The sequence goes on from JAQZBX010067342.1 coordinate 8,396, forward strand.
TCATGCAGTTAGCTTTGCTTTACCGGGAGCAACATGGAGGAGAAGCAGCGCAGCGCCGGAGGGTCCGCCAGCCCCGCGAGGAAGCGCTTCTGTCCACGTTCGCCTTGACGTGGAAGAAGAAACTCTAAGACGTGCCAACGAGCGGCGTGGCTGGATTTGCCCTCTCTCCCGCGCTCGCCCTGGGAGAGGCCGGCGGTCTCTTGCGGTGGCGCCCTCAGGGCCTGCGGGCTGCACCGCCCTGTTCTCGCTGTGGCCGTGTTTGCTGTTGTCATACCCGCGTCTCACTGTCCGCCTCAGTTAAATGGCCCGCGTTTCTCGTCTTCCTTTCCACGGGGAGCTTTTTAGAAGCCATGACGCTGCCGTCTCGGTTTTGGTCATATTTTCACATCCAGTGCAGCGTTCTGCACGGAGTGGGGGCTTAATCGACGGCACCAATGAATTGAGGATAAACGAGAGTTTGGGTTCATGAGAATTAAACGTTGCTTTTTGAGGTGCCATCTTTATCGGAACTGTCAGGAGAACAGGGAAATTTAAATTATTTACTGAAACCTTTTTCTCTGCAACGTTTGGTTGCCTCTCGGCACACGACTCAGCTGACGTTCTACCTGAACGCTTTTAGTGAAAGAACTTAGCACCCGACTTTCCCCAGAGGCCTCCTGGCCGCACAGGGTCTCCCACAGACGTCCCGCTTAGCTCCCGGCAGGGCCCTTCATGCCCTTCATGCGTGATGGGTGCCATTTAGAGCACTGCCCCGGGAAGACACAATGTGCACTCCTGACAGTTTCCCTGACCCAAGATTATTAGTGAATTGACACCTAGGGAGAAGTTGACTCACCGCCTAACTTCAGGGTCTGTTGTCAATGCACCAAAGCAACTGAAGTCGACGCTAAAGCCCCGTCCCGGCGTGGCACGACCTCTCAGGCTTCAGAGCCCCCTTTCGGGGCCCCTGGATGCCAAGACCCCTGGAAAGAAGGCCTGTCTAGATCATCAGCATTTTGGAATATTTTGGGACTTCTTTTTTAAGTGTGGATGTCAAATAATTACTTAAAAAAAGAAGTGGAATGGCTATTTTGGGGTATTAGCTCAGAATCTTGCCTGTGTTAATATCCAGGGGAATACTGGAGCCCAGAAGATGACAATGGACTGTGTTTTCCCTTTGTGCCATGCCCCGTCAGAGTGCCACCTAAGTGTTTGCTAGCAGAGAGAAGCCAAGATTCCTAGATTCCCTGTCTTTTTGTTTCCCATGGTCTTTTGAAACTTGAATAGGAAAGAGAATTCCCTCAAGGCCCCAGCTGTCAGATTATCTTTCATCCTCAGGTTTGGGAGCTGTCACCTTCGGCCAGCACAGAAGGTACTGGTGTAGAGAGCCCCCAGGACAGGTTTGCGCTCAGGTGCCCAGTGGGGAGGATGGAAAGTCAGGCCCACCTGGAAGCTGCTGGCTATGGCAGGGCAGGTTGTTGCTGCACATTAAGACAGCCACTGCCTGGACCAGGCTGTGCCCTGGCAACCCCTGCAGTTGTGCAGTGCACAACCTGAACCACTACATGTGGTCATCAGGGTGGACTGGCAGCCAGGGAAGAAGCCCCTCCTCTTGCAGTTCTTCACCCCCTCCTCCTGAGAAACGGCCAGCTCATGCGTATCTGCACCCAGAAGAGCCTATTCAGACCAAATAGTGGGGTCAGGGTTGCCCTCCGATTGTTGAGGGGAGGACTTGAGTTTAGGGAACAGGTGCCAGCCCCTGCAAGAGGGGGCATGTTGGCCTATGATTTAGTGCTGACTATACCACGGATTGAATAACCCTGGAGGAAAAGACTTAGTTTCTCTCCTTTTCAGTTTACCCTATTGAAAAAAATAGTAGGGTGGTAACTCCATTTTCTACCTTAAAGGATTGTCCTGCAGATAAATTATAGTTATGAAAATGCCCAGAATGGTAAACTTGGTACAGCCAAGATGATGTGCTGTGATAATTCTCTTTGGAAATAATTAGCACAAATGCATTATGTTTAATACATGCGATGTGAGAGAGAGTATGCACTCAAAGAAAGCAAGTTCATGTGTCCTTAGTATCTTTCAGGGCTGCAGACATGAAATACAGTTTCTTTAAAAGAAATAAATTATATCATCTGCTTTGATCACACAATATTGCCTTTGTAAGAGTATCAGTGGCTCAGAACGTCCCCAGCCCAAAGCTCACGGCTTTCCAACATGCTCTTGGCAATGGAATGTGAGGGTTGGAAGCAACCCAAGCAGGGACAGTGCATGACCACCCCGTCTCTTTTATGCCCAAGACCCCTGTGGCCCCAATGGTGCTCTGTGGCTGGGGAAGGGCTGACCCCACGTGGCTCTGGGTGACACTCATTCTGGGCTAGCCTATTGGCCCCTTCTCCGCGTGGACCCCGCGTGGCTCTGGGTGACACTCATTCTGGGCCAGCCTATTGGCCCCTTCTCCTTGTGGACCCGAAATGCCATCATAATAGGGTTCAGGGACCATGAACCTCGCTCACAGCTACACTGAAAAAGCATCTTTTGGAATGAATTTCACCAAAGGGACAACTAGGATTTAGCAGCAAACAAATCATTTCCCCACTCCAGGGCTTTCGGTGGAGAGGACCTGGCAGGCCTGTGAAGCGGGAGCTGCAGCCAAGGAGCTGCGAGGGGAGGTGGGGTGGGTGCGTGAGTGCACGCTGGCAGCCGCTCTCCACGTCCCAGAGGCCGCCTCCTGACGGATGACTAATGACAGGCCGTGATGCTCACGGACAGCTTGTGCTCTCGGAGAAGGTGAGAGGAGGGGCGCTCCCCGACTCCCACCACAAGATGTCACTCGCACCGCTCCGGTGCCCGACGGGTATTGACAACGTGTCGCTGCTCCTGACATTAGCAGAGTTGCCTTTAATTTTTTTATGCGTAGTTCTGCAGCACCTTTATTGGAGGTGACGTTACACGGTGGGGAGGGGGCCCCTTTCCTTGTCTAGATTCATGTAAATCACGGTAGCATTTAAATACCCCTTGATGTCCCGAAGCAGATACGGGAGTTCCGACAAGCTATGAGAGGAACAATCAGCGAATGGTGACTTGCACCGAGACGGAGCAGACACGTGTGTCTGCATAGGTGGCTGGTCTAATGGCATATTTTGGCTGATGAAATCCAGGCATGCGTCTTTTCCTTTTTAGCTCCAAGTGTTGTGGGCAGTTAGGTGGTCCTTGTGTTTAGAGAGCTCTGGGTGCTTCGTCCCTCCAGAGCCCTGCAAATTAGGATACAAGCACCGAGTCTCCATGAAACACCAGGCAAAGCTCCTCTGTAGAGGGGCTAAGGACGTCACAGAGAGCAGTGCCCTGCCCTGAGCCCCCGCAGCTTTTCGGCCGCTGCCCCTTCTCCCCTCCTCCTTGGCCCTCTCTTCTGCTCCCCACCCTCCAGGAGCTTCTGGCTACAGCAAGAGCAGGCATTTCTATTTATTGCACACAAGGAATCCAGTTGCTGGAGCACAGCTGTGCTGCTTGTGGGGATCTGGGTATAAAGCTCGTCTTGCCGTCCTGGGTGGTGGGTGCCTCCCAATGTGGGCCAGCCCAACAGCCACAAGACGGAAGGGACGTCTTCTCACAACCCCCTTCTCTGCCTCATAAATCGCGCCCTCCTGGAGCAGCTGCTTCTCCTCTCACACCTACAACCAACCTACGCTTTCAAGTCTGTCTTTCAAACTCACCACCTTGACAGAACAGATAAACTTTGGAGAAAAATGCCTGCACCCTCACCTGTAGCTCTCTCTGGGAAAAGGGCTGCAGGGGCTTACGTATTAGCGTGGCAGGTGGGCATGGTATCGGGCACAGGAGTGCCATGCCAGGGCACAAGAGGACATCCCTCCAAAGGGGGTGCAGGCCTGGGGGCAGGGACAGAGGCTCAGCTTGAAGCTGTGGGAGATGCAAAGATGACAAATTCCTGACAGCGAAACCTTTTGGGGTTCAATTTTTAAGCAGTTCATTCTTAAATTTAACCGAAACTTTAGGGGTATCGAGTACATTTTTATGTACTTATGTGCCTTTATTTCTGAAAATTTTAATGCATGGTGAACTGACAATTGCTCAGTGGGCCACACTGCCCCCACTTTGCCCATGGTGAGTGGCTCAACCCTAATTAGAAATTGACTGGGATTCATTTTGCCACTTTTCAAAACTCTTCATTCATATTTTAGACTTAATGTATACATACTTTGATGGAAAACTATCAATTAGTGACTACATGGTAGAAGCACAGGGAAAATTGAGCATATAACAATGCATTTGGCTCTTCTCTGGCGTATACGGAACTACGCTGTCAGACACCCGCTAAACATCTGGCGCAGGCACCGAGGACATGACCACGACTCCCTAGCCTGGCTCTTGGCCTCTGCTGGCTCATTCGAGGCTGCGTTGTCTGACATCTTCATGTCCCACCACCCTAGCATGGATGACAGGGCTCTCACAGGCCACACCGAGCCTAAGTTCCAGCTTAGGAGAGGTGAGCAGTACTCCAGTGGCCTTGAAGCTTTCCGGAATACCTGAAGTATAGAGGAAGGTGGTGTGTGTCTCGGGAGAATTGACCGCACTGCAGCTGCACCTTCTCCTTCTTCCTCCCCAGGGCAGCAGGTGAACGACGGCAGGGGTTCAGCCTTTCACTCTTGACAGGGCACCTCATTCTTGCTGGGTCACAGAGATGACCATTTGCCTGCAAGTGGGATCTGCAGTGCTCTGGTGGCTTCCAAGACCTCCCACTGCAGGGCCCCAGACCCCCTTTTTCAGGCCCATCTCCCGGAACTCCTTACTGTGGACTGAACTGTGTCGCCCAAAAGATATGTTGAAATCCCAGCTCCCGATGACCTTGTTTGAAAATAGGGGCTTTGCAGTATTACCAAGTTAGGGTGGGGCATGATGGATTAGCATGTCCTTGTAAGAAGTGGGAAATGAGGACGCAGACACACAGTGAGACGGCCATGGGAAGAAGCCAGTAGATGGAGGCATAGCCAGAAGACGACTGTGTGAAGATGCAGGGAGATGGAGACAGAAGATGACCATGTGAAGATGCGGGGAGATGGAGCCAGAAGATGACCATGTGAAGATGCGGGGAGATGGAGACAGAAGATGACCATGTGAAGATGCGGGGAGATGGAGACAGAAGATGACCACGTGAAGATGCGGGGAGATGGAGACAGAAGATGACCACGTGAAGATGCGGGGAGATGGAGACAGAAGATGACCATGTGAAGATGCAGGGAGATGGAGGTACAGCCAGAAGATGACTGTGTGAAGATGCGGGGAGATGGAGACACAGCTGGAAGATGGCCATGGGAAGATGCAGGGAGATGGAGCCGGAAGACAGCCAAGCGGCAATGGAGACAGAGGCTGGAGGGATGCCGCTGCAAGCCAAGGAAAGCCAAGGATGGCCGGCACACCTAGAAGCTAGGAAGGGCTGGGAGGATTCTCCTCTGGCGCTTTCAAGGGGAGCCTGTCCCTGCTCACACCTTAATTTCGGACCTCAGACCTCCAGAGCTGAGAGTCAATATGCTTCTGTGGTTTAAGCCCCCAGTTTTTGGTCCTTCACTATGGCAGGCAACGAATGTGCTCCTCTACACATGGGCTACGCACCCACCATGCTCGGCTACGGGCCCACCCTGGCAGGCCTCACCTTCTCCCGCCCGCCTACCTTTCCTCCACCTCCTCTTTTTGCCTGCGTCACCATCCCTCCCTGCCAAATCCCATTCCTCACTGGAGCTCGCCTCAATGTACCTACTCTACGAAGTCTTTTCTGACCTGCCAAATGGCTGAAGGATTTCTCTTCTCTGACTTCTCGTAGACATAGCACTTCTCAATCTTCTATCGTATTTATTAATCTCCGTATCTTGTGTCTACTAGATTTAAAGTTCTTGGAGGGCAGAGTGTGTGCATCTTCCATTGTGCATTTGCTGAAGCACGTAACATAGCTTGTGTGCAGGAGGGCATCAAACATATCTGTTAAGTTGGATAAAGTGATTTAATTCTAGATTGATAGCTACTTAGAAATGACTAATCCCAAGGTTCTCTAGTCAGATTTCTCTAGCTCAGTTTTCCTCTCCTTGGCCAGCACAGCCTAAGCATTCTGCATCCTATCTAGCATAGTACTGGGACATCCTAGATGACTACCGAATAGCTGCTGAATGTGTGAAAGAATTTCTGCTAATGTGGCTGAGATGATTCCCACCCTCCAGGAGTTTGTAGTCTAGTAATGCATAAGGAAACGGATTATTTCAGTGCGTGTGAAACATGCAACGATAAACACGTGCCAGGGCATCTACGATCGTGGAGAGTAAGAGCACTCAGCTTCACCTGTGAAATGTCACGTGGGCTCCTCGAAGGAGCTGATTCTAAAGCTGCGTCTGCAGAGAATGAAGGAGGCTTCCAGGCATGGAAGAGAGGGAAGGTGGCCAAACCGGTGCTGTCCAGGAGAAGCAGAGGGTAAGCTGCATGCGCCAAGTTATCTAGTTATCCCATTAAAGTCATAAAAAGAAGCAGGTGATATTAATTTTGATAATATATTTGATTTAATACAATATATAAAAATGTCATTTTTCAACATATAAATATAAAAAAATATTAATGGCAAATTTTACATTCCTTTTTTTGTACTTATTCTTCCAAAATGGGTGTGTATTTTCCACATGTGGCCTGTGGCTTCCAGAGGGAACAGAGCAGGCCTATACTGAGGAAGCGGCTCGTGCAACTGCAGGGCAATCTGACATGGCAAAGTGCGAGCTGTACCTCTAAGTGTTTCCTGGCGCCCAAAGCTCAGAGCTCAGGGCAGAGGGCGGTGGGCGAGGAGGTGGGCACGTGGAGACCAGGTGCTGGACAGCCTTTTGTGCCTGCTGAGGGGCTGGGAAGCCACCTCCTAGGGGCTGGGGGCCACACCAAGGGTTTCCACAGGGCATGGTGGAATCAGACACGTGTTCTAGGTAGACCTCTGGGAATGTGTGAGGGTGGGTGGGGGGATTTGAAGGGGCAATCCTGGGGTCACAGAGACCACTCATGAGGCCTTTTCAACAGTCCAGAGGAGGGGCAGTGGCTATGACCTGGGTTAGAGGCCAAAAGTCAGAAACACTTGAGCATTACCCTCTGCAGAACTGGAGGCCTGGTTGGACACCAAGTGGTTGATGCTATGGAAAGATGAGTGGTTCAGCTTTGGCATGTGGCATCATCCAGGAGGACAGGTCCAGAAGCTCAAGGAAGGGACGCTTTGGGTCTTTAGCCTACAGAGTGGGTGAAATCACTCAAAGAGTGTGTAAGCAGGCTGGGGGGGGGGGCGCGGGGAACATCAGGATATACAGGAAACTGATGAAGATGGACAACAAATGAGCCCAGAATTACGGGGAGAGGCAGGAGAGGCAGGTTTCAGGGATGCCGAAGGAGAGAGCCTCGAGAAAGGAGGGCCAGCGGCGTCAGGAACATGCTTAGGCGTCTCCCAATGCAGTTACTAACTGAGAGCAACCAGCATGGGAGCCTCCAGTGTATTTTCCTGCGTTTGATTGGTCAACTTATTAGTCCCTGGGTATAGGTGGATTTTAACAGAAGGGGGGTGGG
>JAQZBX010067343.1:0-15950 GCA_029593785.1 Cabassous unicinctus
AAATAATCAAACTACACTCACAAGAGAACATTAATATTCTGAAATTTCCATTTGTATAATCAGTATTTCTTTGACAAATCAAAAATTTTGTAAATCTTTCCCAAAAAGAAAAAAACATTTTCACAAATGAATATATAAAGGAGAGTTCAAAAATGAAGGCAAAACAGCATTTTTATATTTGTAAGTGACCTCATCATCTATTACAAATATGATCAAATATTGTACTTTTGTAAAAGAAGCAATATATAAGCTAAAGATATTTCTTTTCAGTATAATTCAAGAGGGTAATTCCTTGTAGTAATGATTAGTGTTATTCCATGAAGATAAAAAGCTGAATGTATGAAAGGTTTCTTTAAGCATTAAACATAAATTTATACATATATTGAATCAAATAAAAACTTGCTCCAATAAACATTTATTTAGCAATCAAAACATTTTGTTGCCATTAAAAACTTTACTGCTCGGATACTGATTTTTTTTAAGGTGCTTTATTATTTATTTATTTTCAGTTAAAAGGAAATGAAAGAATATTACCAATCTCTTCTGGGTGATATTGATTGTGAATCACTTCAAGGTAAAAAAAAGACTTCCCCACAATGAGCTAAATAACTCTTATGTTTATCCTTCACGGTTTTCTGTGGTATGCTTCAAAGCTGTAAGAATTATTTGTTAGGTTAAGGAACATTGTGTGAGACTCACAATTAGGAAGAAAGTTCAAAGAAGAGTCAGAGCCCATGGAAGTAGGGATGGACATAGTGGAAAATAGAAAAAAAAATGTAGTTTTATTTATATTTACCCACATTAAACTCTAAGTAATTATTTTAATATGGTGTAACATTTTTTTCTGCCTGAAACAACATGTATATGATAAAATTACAGGATTTCAAAATCCTTACCTATATTTGTTAAAGCCATTAAAATTTCATTAAAAGATCCTTCGACAGTTATGTCAACAAGCAAAGATGAAAAGTAGAACATAACATTATGAACATAACATTAAAGGAGCTATGTAGCTACAGTTAAATGCAACCATCAATAACTCCTTCCCACCTCAAGCAAAACAATCAGTTCTGTCCCAGTTCCCAGTCAACTGCTTTTGTCACTGAATTAGAGTATCTGAAGGTTTATGACCCTTTGGGAAACGGTCCCTGGGACATCAGGAAGGTAAAAACCTAGCAATCTATTTATGGAAATAAAGATGAATATTACGTATATTGATTTATTCTAATAACTCTATCTCTAAGTATCTCTCTCACATGCAAAATTAGACGCTATCCCTGCCAGTGCTGGTCTCTGAATGCCTATTTGCTACCATATTAAAAAAAAAGAAAAAAAGCAGCCATTTACCCTGAAATAATGTAAGTTTTCATGATCTTCATGCTAAGTAGTGGTAAAAGGCTTCCTGTTTTGGTGAAAAATTTCCAAAGGATCTGAGAGAAATCAGAAAAAAATCTATGCTACAAATTAGTAAACTTTATTTCCATTGAACATTTCATGTGGCTTCCTGGAGAAATGATTGGCTCTTGGGATGAGGCAGGGAAAATACAAAACGAGTCTGGAACATCTTGTGGTATCATCAAGAAGGGAAGTGCTTTTTTTTTTAACAAGAAAATAAATAATGATATTTTATTTAAAGCCACAGCATAATATAAATATCCCTCAGGTCATACTACTTTAAGTTAGCTAAATCTAAAAATTAAGACTGCAGTGCAGCATTTATCATCTGATGGCTTTTCATCTCTTGCAACGACCCCTTTTTGTGGAACAATTCACCAATTTGGGAAATAGGGACCATGACCATTCTTAGTACTTCCTGTTGAATTAAGCCATTGGATAAGAGCTTGTTGGGAGAATTGTAGTTCCATTTCGTGGAGAAATGCTGGTTTATCTAGACCACTAGTCCTGAGAGGCTGGTATGCTACAAAGAGTCCAGTAGACTGTAATCTCTTAGAAAAAAACAGGGGTGGTTAGTTTTAAGATAACTGGTGCAAAGAGCAAGATGAGAATAATAGTTATTATTATAGGGCCAAGCATACTCATTATCCAGTTGTAATTCCATGGAAATAAAAACTTTATTTATTTCCAGAGTTTCTGGGTGGAGGGGTTGTTAAATTTATGTAGGCAGCTTGCCTATTCATATAGCTTCTTTTCACTGAGTTCAAAGTTGTTTGAGGTGTTTACACATATACAGCAAGCAATATTAGCTATGGCACATCATCCTCCTTGGTTGGCTAGGAAATAATCTAAGGCAATTCTATTTTCCATGACAATGTTAGCTGATGTGTAAATGGAGATCCAAATGATCTTAGTGCTGTCACAGTGGAAGTAGCAAGTTCTTCCACTGTAGCTGTTAAATTCTGCAAAGCTACTTCATGATAAGTAAATGCACCCGATGGAGCTAATAATCCAATTGCCAGTCCCATCCCAGCCAAAACCAGTCTTAGTGCCTGCTTATGTCGGATTTGACTAGTGGGTTGATATATTGATATATAAGGCTGTAAATATCTTAGAGTACATTGACCTTTCATCCAGATATTAATTACAAATTTAAGCCTTCTGGCTTGAGGTTAAAACATAGTTTCTTCAGTACCTCCAAAAGGCCGTTGATTGATAAGTCTGCAACAAATGAAAATGTATTCTTATGTTTCCTTCGTAAGACTCCAATCAGTCCCATGTAGAGTACCTTCCTGGAAATTGTGACCATCTAAGGCTTTGTTCACGTCATGGCAAAGATTGGCTAGGAGACCCAATTTTTAAGGTCTATGCAAGGAATGTGATTTACAGGGCAGGTGAGAGCAAGTCCTTCCTAAGTTTCCCACTTCTTGGGTTTTTCATAAGTGAGTTTCCATGCTAATCTTAGATAAGTATAATGAATAGTGATGATGCCATACTTAGTTTTGTATTATTTTTAGTGCAATCTTACCAAAAAGTTATTTGTCTAGTTTTCTTCTCATTGCATAATTAAAAGTGGTTTCATTGCACTGTCTGCAAGTACCCAGGAATAAAGTAGTTCATGAAAGGGGCTAAAGTGGATTAGATGGTCTTTACTTTCGGGATGTACAGACATGACCTTTCCAAAATTTAATTTATTAAATCCTGTAGTAATGGTTGATTCTGGAAAGGGGGCAGAAGAATATGGAAATATGTGGTCTTCCAACATTTTCCCCTCTATGGGAGGTTCAAAGTTTGCAGAATTTTTGCTATTGAAGGGTGTCAGGATTGAGAGCTGGCTGAGATGTTGTAAAGTACAGCAGCATAAGAAGAGGGCTTGGCATAAGGCTTGAGGTGGCATATTCAGCAAACTGCTACTTCCTTTCCCCAGGCAAAGGTTTGTGAAGTTTTAATAATGAAATTTTCTTCTGACTTATTCATGAGGCAGGCTCAACCCTGTTTCCACTATTGTACAAGTATTCTATCATTCAGATCCTCACAAAGAACATAAGTTCTAGAAGTATCTCCTGCAGTATTTCAGGGTGCCTATTTTTCTAGGAGTACTTAAAGAGGAAAGTAATGAGACAAGCTATAGCCCCAGTCATTGCAGCTGGTCTGGAAATAACCATCATCTTCCTCTTCTACCAATCTTTCTTAATTTCCCTCATGTCGGGTACCAACTCTTCAGTCCTGGCAGCTTCCTTGATGAGAGATCTGATCACTATATGCTTCTCAGGCCATGGTGCTGCCATTATCCCATAACTCTCAAAATTTGGCAAAGGAATACTAACAACCTGGCTAGCTGGTACATGATATGCTCCTCTGTATACCCATTGAGCAACAGGAGTTTTACCTCCTTTAGGTGATCAAGGACAAATTCCTTCCAGGATGCTGATTGATCTGTTACCATGAGGAACCCAAAATAATTTTGTAGTAGCCATTACCTAAGTTAAGTGGGACTCTTCTCAGGTCCCCTGTTGGAAACTCCCCTCTGTGACCCAAGATCTCAAAACTCACACAGCTCAGGTTTGTGTAGTTGGAAAGCACTGATTACTTCAGTGAGTCATTCGGAGTGGTGTTAAATATCACCAGTCCTGCCTCTAATTATGTTTCAGGACCCATGTGCTGTGCTTATAAGGTATACATACCATATACAGTGGTAATTGATTCACATTATGTTAGATCCTATTTCAAGAAACTACCATCTCTGTAAACCCTCAGAGATTAGGGATGGCTGAGGTCAGTTTTTGATGTTATGTGTAAATTCTTCAGGTAATGAGACACAAACACAGATAGCAGACGGCAGAGAATGCATGAAAGGATAGATTATTAGATCAAAGTGCCTGGAGGGGAAGAGGGTAAAATGGGAGTGGTGCAGGTCTCAAAGCTTACCTATCCTAGTCTCCCATAAGGTTCAGTGCAGGTGGGGATAGAAGGAATACATGTGGGTCCCAGGTTCTTACCTTTATTGTGACCATAGGGAAGGGCTAGGGCTTTCCCATGAATACTGGGGATCGACAGTAATAAACTTTATGGTGCAAAATGCAGAAGTGGCAAATGCCATTTGGAGAAGATGAGGCTAGCTCTTATCATCCAAGCCAAATGGAGACACATATCTTGCTAGTAATTTATGCAGCACAATGGATAGAAGTGGCAAGGGACATTCAGATAAACTAAAGGTGGCTCTTAACCAAACCACATGTAGGTATATGTCTTCCTAGTTGCACTTATGGCCAGGAGAGCACTGAGTGATATGGTAGCTCAAAAGGGAATTTTGAGTCAGCCGGCATGATGATGAGGCACCAAAGATAATTTGTTTGCTGCCATTATAAGGCCCTTACAGGCATGAAAGGAAAATGCATCCCCAGTATATTTGCCAGTCTCAGTATTTTTTTCTTTTTAACAAATCAATTTTATTGATACGTATTTAAAAAGCATATACCCATCCAAAGTGTACAATTAATGGTTTTGGTATAATCACATACTTGTTCATTCATCACTTCAGTCATTTTAGAGCATTTTCATTATTGCAAAATAATAATAATAATAATAATAAACAAAAAACAACCAAAGAAAAAACAAAACAAAACAAAAATCACCTCTCAATTTCTCAATGCTTACCCTACCTTACATACAATACATAGTTGGTATTGTTTCCTTCTCTCTAGTTTATTTGTATTTATATTTTGTAAAAACAGTCTTATATATGCAATATCACCCATATTTCTATTTGATATGAAGTTTCACTATGTTAAACAGTCCCATGAAGCATTTTTTAGATTTCTTTCTAGTAAGATACATGTCCTTAGACTTTCTCTTTCAACAAATGTCATACCCATATAATAGCTCTGCTAGTCACAAAGACCATGATGTGCTCTTACTATTTCCATTCATTTCCAAAGATTTACACACAACCTTTTAACAAATTCTGCAGATTAACCCTCAGCTTTCAATTCTTTACACTCATTCTATTTTCAGATGATCTATATTCTATTTATTAATTCCATGAGTATACCTTAAATATTTAGTACCTAATAGTGCAATAATACAGTATTTGTCTTTTGTTCTAGCTTGCTTCACTCAACATAATGTCCTTCAGGTTCAGCCATGTTGTTATATATTTCATGACTTCATTTCTTCTTAGAGCTGCATAATATTCCATCATGTATATACACCACAATTTTTTTATCCATTCATCAGTTGATGGACACCTGAGTTGTTTCCAACTTTTGGCAATCATGAGTAACACTGCCAAGAACATAGGTGTGCAGATAGCTATTCATGTCACTGATCTCAGTTATTCTAGGTGTACATCTAGTAATGGTATTGCCATGTCACATGGCAAGTCAATATTCACCTTCCTTAGGAACTGCCAAACAGTCCTCTACAGTGGCTGTACCCTTTTACATTCCCACCAACAGTGAATAAGTGCTCCTATCTCTCACATCCTCTCCAACATTTACAGTTTTCCAACTTTTTAATAGTCTAATAGGTATGAAATGATATCTCATTATAGTTTCATTTTACTTTTCCTTAATGGCTAGTGATGCCGAAAACTTTTTTTGTGTGTTTCTTCACCAATTGTATTTCTTCTTTGAACAATTGTCTTTTCAAGTCTTTTGCCCATTTTTAATTGGATAATTTGTCTTTTTACTGTTGAGTTGTATGATCTCTTTATATATGATGGATATTAAACCCCTATCAGATATTTGATTGCCAAATATATTCCCCCATTGAGTCATCTGCCCTTTCACCCTTTTAGCAAAGTCCTTTGAGGTGCAAAAGTGTTTAATTTCATGGAGGTCCAATTTATCGAATTTTTCTTTTGTTGCTTGTGCTTTGGGTGTAAGGTTTAAGAAACTACCACCTACCACAAGATCTTGATGATGTTTTCATACATTCCCTTCTAGGAGATTTATGCTTATGGCTTTTACAGTTAGGTCCTTTATCCATTTTGAGTTAATTTCTGTATAATGTGTAGGATAAGGTTCCTCTTTCTTTCCTTTAGATATGGTTAGGTTATCCAATTCTCTCCTCACCATCACTTGACTGTAGATGTAAGGGTCTATTTCTGAGTTCTTGATTCAGTTCCATTGGTCAATGTGTCTTTCTTTATGGCAGTCCCATGCAGTTTTTACCATTGTAGTTAACTAATATGCTTTATAGTCAGGAAGTGAGAGTCCTCAACTTCGTTCTTCTCTTTTTAAGACATTTTTGGTTATTCAGGGTCTTTTAACATTCCAAATAAATTTGATTATTGACTTTTCTATTTCAGCAAAGTAAGCTGTTGGGATTTTAATAGGGATTGCATGGAATCTGTAAGTCAAGTTGGATAGAATTGACACCTTACTGATATTCAGTCTTCCAATCCATGAACATGAACATGTCCTTCCATTTATTTAAATCTTCTTCAGTTTCTTTTAACAATGTTTTACACTTTTCTGAATACAGATCCTTTATGTTCTTGGTCAAGTTTATTCCTAAATATTTGATTTTTTTAGTTGCTATTATAAATGGATTTTTTTTACTTCCTCCTCAGATTGCACATCAGTAATGTATAGAAAGGCTATTGACTTTTGCTCGTTAATTATTTCCAAACACTTTGCTGAACTTATCTATAAATTCTAGTAGCTTTGTTGTGAACTTTTCAGGATTTTTTAAAGATCATATCATTAGTAAACAGTGCAAGTTTTATTTCTTCCTTTCCTATTTGGGTGTCTTTTATTTCTTTATCTATCCTAACTGCTCTAGCTTGAACTTCTAGCACAATATTGAATAACAATGGTGACAGTGGGCATCCTTGTCTTGTTCCTGATCTCAGCAGGAAAACTTTCAGTCTTTCACCATTGAGTAAAATGCTAGCTGTAGGGTTTTCATATTAGCACTTTACTATATTGAGAAAGCTTCCTTCTAGTCCTATCTTTTGGAGTGCTTTTATCCAGAATGGGTGCTGTATTTTGAAAAATACCTTTTGTCCATCAATCAACAGCAACATGTGATTTCTCTTATTCATTTAATCAATGTGGTTTATTACCTCATTGATTTTCTTATGTTGAATCAGCCTTGAATGCCTGGGATAATACTCATTTGATCGTGGTATATAATTATTTTAATGTGCTT
The DNA here is from genome assembly GCA_029593785.1 of Cabassous unicinctus. Classification (NCBI taxonomy): domain Eukaryota; kingdom Metazoa; phylum Chordata; class Mammalia; order Cingulata; family Chlamyphoridae; genus Cabassous; species Cabassous unicinctus. The sequence continues at coordinate 7,552 of JAQZBX010067343.1, forward strand.
TGGATTCTGTTTGCAAATATTTTGTTCAGGATTTTTACATCCATATTCATTAAAGATATCAGTCTGCAATTTTCTTTTTTCATAGTATCTTTATCATGTTTTGGTGTAAGGGTGATGTTGGCTTCATAGAATGAGTTTGTTAGTGATTTTTCCTGTTCAAGTTTTTGGAAGAGCTTGAGCAAGATTAGTATTAGATCATCTTTGAATAATTAGTAGAATTCCCCTGTGAAGCCGTCTGGTCCTGACTTTTCATCTTTGGGAGGTTTTGATAACTGTTTCAATCTCTTCACTCATGACTGATTTGTTGAGGTCTTCTGTTACTTCTAGGACAGTATAGGTGGTTCGTCTGTTTCTACGAATTTGTCCATTTTCTTCTAAATTGTCTAGATTTTAGCACACAGTTGTTTATAATATCCTTTTATGATCTCTTTCGTTCTGGGGGGGGTTGAGTGGTAATGTCCCCCCTCTCTTTTCTGATTTTATTTATTTGTTTCTTCTCTCTTCTTTTCTTTGTCATAGTAGCTAAGGGTTTGTCAAATTTGTTGATCTTCTCAAAGAGCACAATTTTTTTCTCTCTTAAATTTGTTGTTGTTCTTGATTTCATTTATTTCTTCCTTTCAGCTTGGTTTGAGATTACTTTGCCATTCTTTTTCAAACATGATCATCTATAATGGAGACATAGAATTTGGGAAGTTGAACCCTGAGAATAATCTGGCTATGGTAATGAAAGTTTCCTAAACATAAAAAGAAAAAAAATGATTAGAGAAGGTAATTAGAAAACACAGATGGAATATTCTTTATTCATCTGGTAGTATTCTGTCTAACTCCATCCCACCTCCAAAATCAAGTAATCAATTTGCATTTTGAAATTTTATAAATTTGTTAGGAAATTAGAAATATTTTATACTCAAATTGTGCATTCTTCTGATACCCCACCATGGATTAGAGGAAATAAATCGATTATATTTACATTTCACTATGCTTTTGTTTCTAAATCTTTCATTAATTCTAATGCTTGAGAGAAAATTTTTGAATCTTTGTCTCCCTAGGAATCATTCTATCTTTGTTTTGTTTCTCACTGAAGAAACACACCTTTCCAAATCTCAAATGATGAGAACTTTGGCTGAATGGTTGATACATGACTTGATAAGGTCTAATCAAACTGCCTCTTAAGGTTTTACTTGTGCAAGTGAAGACAGTGATAACATTTCCATTAGAATTGAACTTGGGAAGATGTAACTGGTGCTCCTGAGCGCTGTATCAAAAGAAAAGAACGTACTTGACAGTAAAGTCAATGGGAAGAAAACAGCTGCTTAAGCCTGCAAAAATCTTGAATCATATAAATCTCTGAATCCAGCTTTTTTAATACACTGAAATGTTCTGTTGTGTGAGGCAATAATCACCTCTTATTTGTTGCTTATATGAGTTGAACTGAGGTGTTTTTTTAAATCAGTAATTCAAAAATCCCTATTAATGCAAAAGCTATTTTAACCAAAGTTAAAGACTTTTGTCTGGCTAATTTTTCATTCTTTCTTACTCTTCTGGAAAAGACTAGCTATTATCACAGAATCTTCTTTTAGTCAGACACATCCTTTTATGATTATAATGATCAGTGTTTTCCCCTATAACTTTTAAAAAAATTATTATTTAATCAAACAACTCTATCATGTACATATCTTTTAAGAGTAATTCAAATGCATCTCTGACAGACCTGGAACAGTTAATGTCTGCTGCTAAGGTATCCACTACAGATGCAAGAAAAAGAACGTCCTCTCGCTTTCTGTCTGTCTGGTTGTCGCAACTAAGATTGAATGGGGGCGGGAAGCGGGAGTGGCTCAGTTGATAGAACCCCCGTTTACCATATGGGAGGCCCCGGGTTCACTTCTCGGGGCCTCCTTGTGAGGCAGGCCGGCCCGCGCAGCCTAGTGGGCTGATGCAGCAAGCCCTCACAACAGGAAGCAGGTGTGGCTCAACCTATAGAGCCCCCGTTTACCATGTGTGAGGCCCCGGGTTCGCTTCCCGGGGCCTCCTTGTGAGGGCAGGCCCGCCGGCGTGGTGCGAAGGGCTGATGCAGCGGGACCTCACAGCAAGGGAAAGATAAGCAGACATGGAGAAGACACGCAGCGAATGGACACAGCAAGCACAAGCAGCAAGGGGGGGGATAAATAAATAAATAAACAAATAAATAAATCTTTTAAAAAAAAGATTGAATGGGGGAATACAGGAAATTCTAAAAACTTGGGGGTGGGGAAATAATCTTTGCAACTCAGAAAAAAGCATAAAAGTAGCAAAAAAAAAAGAGTAATTCAAGAATGATGCAAATTTCTTCAATGAATAGCATTCATATATTAATAGATAAACAATCCATAGTAATCCATTTTTTTGGATGGATTCCTAAGGATTTTAATTTTATAAGATTTTCTATGTTGCTCAGAAGGTAGGGGTTGGACAATTACATACTACAAAAGTAATATTTGTAACAGAACTCCTAGCTCAAGAGAAATATCCCAAATGCACAATCGAAAGTGTATGATTAATATTGGGGTCCTTTCAATATGGAGCATTAAGAATCTACCTAAATATCTATCTATATATTTTTATTTGAATATTTAAAAATATAAATAAAACGTTCTGATTCTAGATACAGTTGCTATTACATGAAAGTAAGTGCCAAACATTTGCTAATAATTATTTATTGATCTGGAAACATTGATTAATATGATAACAGTGGTAATGACTCAGTTTCATTTTGTATACATACAATTTTTCATCAAATTATTCATTTTTCAAGCAATACAATCATTTAAAGTTTCTAATTTCTGAATTTATGCCTTATAAAAAGGAAATAACTATAAAACTATAGTCACACCCTACCAGTTAAAGAACCTCAGATGCCTTTGATTTTACTATGTAGGGTAAGAGTGATTATTGACTTCCCTAGAAAAGCTTGGTAGTTGCGCCCTCTGGTGGACAGAAGTTACAGTGACGCTATTTGAATGTATGTTATGTAATGACCTTTATACACTTTTAAATAAAATCTCAATTTTTTTTTTTGCCGTTTTAGCGTCTAACGTTATGATATATGAGATTTTATTCAAAGTATTACATTTAGAGGAATTTATTTAAAATTTACCCAAAGAAATAGGATAACTACCACCTTTGCTCCTACACTATACTTTATGTATATACCAAAGATCATGTCACATATGAATCATTTCATGCCATCGCATTTCACTTAAATTTTCTCCACAGCATTTACAATTCCTTTGCTTAATTCTCCCAATAACTTATAAGCTGCTTGGGAATAGGGGAGGCTTCTGTTGTGAACATCAGGTTCTACAATATTTAATCCAAGAAGTCTGTGGACCTCCATCCTTAAAGAAGTGCCTATACAGCATTAGATGTATATTTTCAAATAAATGAATGAATGAGTATTTTTGTTAAATTGTGGATATTATTATATTTGAAATACCTGGAGTAAATAATAACACAGGTTCATATGGGTGATAAGGATTGCTGCGCTTGATTATGACAGATAAGTTTGAGTGACGTTATGAGGAATATGGAGTATAGATATTTGGAGACTGAGATTATTGTCATTACTTATTTGAAGGACTTATACAAGATATTTAATTGATTCTGAAGGACCTAGAAACAATGGGAAAAAGTCACAAAGACATTTCGGCTCAACATTAGGAAGATCTTTCTGAGAAATAGAGCTATTGGGAAATGACAAAGCCTGTCTTCAAAATATGAGATTCTCCAGATGAAACTGTTAAAGAATATTCTAATTGGTTTTTTATTTGAGGAACATATAGAAGGGATTCACCTCAAATTATTGATTAGATTAAATGATTTTAAGACATTTCTGTGGCATAAGAAAGCACATATTATATGAAAGTGTGAAATACTAAAGGAGAATACGTAAATTTAAATCTCAGTTCTTCCCCCTCCCTTCTACCTTTAGGTTTAAAATGGCTCCCAATTTGGGGGGATTCATTTATATTTATGAAAGTTATGAGATGGAGGACTATAATTAAACATTTCTTAAAGAATATTTAATTTTGTTCCATTATCAACTGATAACCTGTTATCAAAACTAAAATTCTTTTATTTAACTAAAAATGACAAAAAAAAAGATTATCCTTCCATTTTAGGGAATAGGTTTGAAATTTCAAGCACTATTTCTCTCATTTAAAATATGAATTCACCCATCCCTATGTGATATGAAATTTGGGGAAATATAAAAGAAAGGATTTGAACAATAGCTTAATTAATGAATATCAGAAATTAGTCTCAACAGAAGGTATGAAAGTGTTTTAATTTTGATCAACACGTAGATAGTAGATTGTTTGCCTTTTCAATTATTCTTTAGGTATAATTTTAAGAGGTAGGTTATTATTTTTTTTGGTAGCCATTCCTCAACACCTGTATACAATGAATTTCAATGACAGGTTACTTGTGATGTGATTTTGATATTAAATTGATATCAAGTCCTAGGAACATTAATGGTGAAGCTAATTCATTAATCTCTTATGTGGCTGCTCTAGTAAAAAGCATTAACAGAATATTGTGTCAACCAACATAGCATTTTAATAACAGAACTCTTCAATCTAAACAACTAAAACCAGCTCTGAGGCAATTTGCAGTTTTAGTATGTAAACAGGTGATAAGACGTGAAGGGAATATAAATAACCAAAGTATATTGACTGACAAACATGTTTATTTGACTGACTAATGTAAATATCTTATATCAACTCCCCCAATAAATTTTGGCAGAGTGTGAGAAGAGACTGTTTATCTTGTGTATTGTCATCCAAACCAATTTTTGAAAGAAAAATACCTATTAAATCTTTCAACAAATTAGATAAAATAGCATTTGTACATGTGGGTACTAGAAGCAAGAGAAATTGCAGTTCAAAGGCAAGGGTAACAGTTTTAGGAAAAGAGCTTTAATTTGTTCCATTTACTCTAGTTTAAGTTTATAAATCCTAATTAATAGTAAGACCACAATTTCCACTGACAAAATAATAAATGAAAATTAATTCTAAGGTAATGTCTAGGGATTAATAAATCTAAAATAAGTATAAACTGGAAGACATGAATATTCTTTTAGATAGATTTTTTTAAAAGTTAGATATGTGCTAAAGGGCAGAGGTAATTCTCCACAGGAAGGAATCAGAGAATTGTGTTTGCAGATACATTAAAGTTTTTTTTAAGATGTGGACTTTTGGGGAATTATTCTAATAATGTTGACATCTATCCAATAAATCCTCATGAGGGTGTGTGTTTGTGGGTGTAAGGGGAGAATGGAAACTTACAGGAAACACAAGTCTTTGACTTTATATTTTTAAAAATTTAATGTAAAACTTAAAAACTATTTCAAGCTTGAAACACACTCTGTCACCTATCCAGGGATTTCTTAAAGTTCTTTCTAATTTTGTTCCTTGGCTAAATTCACTTTCTAAATTGGTCCCAATGAGACTGATTAAAATGGCGAGTTATTTTACATGAGCTTAATTTAAGGTAACTCAGAGCAGGATACAAAGTTTCATTCCACCGGTGGGAATCATCTGTTTGATAGCTAATTATGGCAAAGCAGATCAATTTGTTGAAGGAGTTAGAGAATTTAGCTTCCTTACACTCTAATTGTACCCTTAGACCAGTAGGGAGCCATCCTCTCATTAACCTTTTCAAAGGCATGATTCTAAGTCTCTTAGGTGTCTCTCTAACTGCCACACTTAATGTGAAAATGGAGTATTATTTTAGGCATCCAGTGGGATTCACTGAATTTGGGGCCCATCAGAGTACATTTGGCTCCAAACAAGCCAATCTGAGAATGACTTCATCTTTAATTTAAAATATTTCTATAAATATACTCCAAGGGCAAATATGTTTATTGGCAACAATATAGGAGTATTATGTGAATCTCTGATTGGTCTCCAGGGTTTGTTGCATAAAAGATGCAAACTTCTTTTGTCTATTCTCTCCAGAAGGTGCCCTAAACACTTTAAGTTATAAAGGGTAACTTGGAAAAAATGTTTCCTCTCCTATAATTAAGATGAGACCCCAGTAGCAGAAAAGAAAAAAAGGAAGAAAATTTCTTCATCATTTACCCAAATTCTTTTGAAAGGGGAAATAACTAGTTATTGAGAAGTACTGTGAAAAGATCATGGAAATTGGAAGGTGGAAAATTGGTTTCTAGTGATGAAATGGTAGCAATAAAAAGTAATAGGCATGGGAAAATCATCTTACATTTTTGGGTTTCTCTTAAAAATTAATAAAAATTCCTGCCTGCTCCAAAGACTTTTTTTAAAGAATATCTTAAAGAATACAAGCAAACTAATAGATACAGTGTTTTACTCCTCCAGTCAGTAAATTGAACCAAATTCAACTCAAATGATGAGATACATATCATAGTTTACGAAAAACAAAACAAACATCAGAAAAATGTCAATACCTTTAAATTCCTCTTCCAATCTAACAATTTTTTCTGTAAAACACAAATTACCATCATTAAATTAGTATTCAAATATTGTCATATTTTTCTTATGTCACAGTTTGTAAGTCTAAATCACAGCTAGGAAATAACAATGAAACTTCATAATCTGAACAGCATAACAAAATATATAAAACTACTTTGTAGAATATAAAGAGAAATTCACCAAATCAAAACCAAAATAGGGAACATCTACATACTCCTCTCATTGCTAACAGAACAAGTAAAAAGAAATAAGGAAATAAAATATTTGAAAAACAACAGTAAGTTTTTTCATTAGCTGTATTTTAAACAATTTACCATACAAACATATAAAATAGAAGTCCATGGAAAAAGTATTAATCTGATCACGTTTTGCTAAAAAAATTAACCTTTATGAGGTAAAAAGGGTAAAGTTTTTTCTTGTAAATATTGTAATAAAAACAGGAAAATAATGATACAGGGAGAAAAAAAGAATAAAGACAGCTAATAAATTTTGAAAATAAAAGCAAACAAAACCTTTAGAACAACTCCATAAGGCAATAGAAAAAAAAATAAATTGAATTTTAGATAATTAGAAAACAAATTTATATAATAGTATATGTACAATTCTCAAATGGAAAAATGCTTTATTGGAAAAACTCAGAATTTTAAAAACTCATATTTTTTAACTATAACAATAAATTAATTAATTAAAGGTTGAACTTAAGAAATGGAAAATAATATAGAGCAATAATAAGGAATTGCTATTTGTGCAATTAGTGGAATATTTATTTCGTGTAAATAACTATATCCCAAAATTGTTCTGAATCGAATTCTTTCATATTTAAAATGGAAAGTACATTACAGCAACAAAATCACAAAAGCTAAAGTAAGATTTTTATATTTTTCAGTGTTCTTCTTAATAATAATAATATCATAGGTATATAGGATATATCCTATAACATATTATATATTTATATATTATATAACAGCCATAATATAATATATGATATAATAATAATAGATTTAAAAGAGTCTATTGAATCTTGTAAGTACATTTTTTCATCTAAGTTTTCTGCTTATTCATGTATGTCTGTATTAATATATTTGTATTAATATATATGTATTAATATATTTGCATCAGTTTAGACCAAGCATCTGTGCTAGGTAAGGAAATGCACAAAGATCAATAGGAACATTTCAGAATGACACAGAAGCCAACTAAAGTGGGTTGTTAATGGCCAAACTTAGGGCCATTTGTGCATCAAAAATATATAGTAACACAGTATAATACATTGAATAATATAGGATGACAGCCTATACTTATCTATTATATAAATTGCACTTGTATTTATTTATTACAAAATGAAAAATTCTTAATTTTACAGTGCAGAAAGCTAACAAAAAATCTGCATAATGTGATTAAATGAGCCCCATCAATAGCAGTAATGAATTTATGTGCCACTTGTTTGATATAATGAGAAGAAGACAGAATCACTTTGAGATATTCCTGTGAACGATGCGCAAACAGAATATAATCACTAGGAAACTTCAAATAAACCCAAATTGAGGAATATTCTAGAAAATGCCCGGCCAGTAATTTCCAAATTATGTCATATCGTGGAAATTAAAAAGACTGAGAACCTGTTCCACATTGAAAGAAACTAAGAATCATGACAACTGAATGCAATTTCTGATTCTAATATGGGTCTTTTTTGAGAAAATTGGGCAACTTGAATAGGGTCTGAGGCTTAAATAGTAGTAATATAATAACATTGATTTCCTGATTTTGATTGTGGTATTAATGATTATGCAGGAGAATGTTGTTTCTAGAAAATAAGCATGAAAGTATTTGGAAGTGATGGGTTGCCATGTTGAAAACTTACTCAGAAATAGTTTAAGGGGGAAAAAGTTTGTGCACTATTCTTGCAAAAAAAAA